>CM037159.1:11609754-11768866 GCA_020921065.1 Vaccinium darrowii | reverse complement strand
TTGCTCAGGTGGAGGAGGATGGGATAGTAAAGGCGTTCTTGGCACTGCAACCCCAAGGGGAAAGCTTGAGCGATTTGACGGATAGGCGGCGTAGTAGTAACAAATTTTACGACATCCGAATATCACCCTTCTACCAAAAGATACTTATGTGAGTATTAGTTTGAAATCTGGCATTGAATTATTTTTTTTACGTACTGTGGTCTCTTCACAATTTCTACAATAAAATAGTGACTTGATTGTTGTGGTTCGATATTCGATGAGTACAAACCTTCAATGCGACCTCAGCCTCTCAGATGTTTTTAACAGTGACTTGATTGTTGTGGTTCGATATTCGATGAGTACAGACCTTCAATGCGACCTCAGCCTCTCAGATGTTTTTATTCTGGAGGATTCGGATGAGTCATGCCCCCCACACATTACAATTATGAAGTTCAAATTCAGAGGTATTGTAAAGTATACAAGATTTTTTTGAAATTTCATTTATTATTGAGGAGTCTGCTGTTTCATGTAACGTGGTTTAAAGGCAGATGGTCATGCTTCGAATACAGACTGGTCTCATCTAGAAACTTTTATACAAAAGATCAATTCCCGTGTGAATTTTCCTACAAGGAAGGAAATGGGAGCTCTACTAAGGTCTCTCAAAGATCTGAATGAGAAGTAAGTGTTTATTTGAAACATTTTTTGCTTCCCCAATTTATTCATTGGAGTGAGATCCCTAGGGACCCTGATTGTATTTATTTTAGATGCTAAACTATGATCAGGCAAGAAACTTTAATAACTCTCAACGGCGAGGGCGTAGTCCTCAATTCATAAATGTTTATATCGTGTTACTTTTAACTTTTAACATTGAATTTATAAATAAATGATTGTTGACAATAAATAAACCAAATAATCTATTCACCCAACAAACTTTGACTGAAAAAAGGGGTTTAAAACGAATATAATTAAAAAAATTGTTGCGAAAAGTAGTATTCTTACAAGAGTAAAGTTAATGACATTAGTAGTTAGAAAAAACATGTAGTATCAGCAGTACTTTGTTATGTTTGACTAATTGTAAAAAATTCAGAAGTTTGATATAATTAAGTTACGAAACTAAAATACCATGTTTAATCTTTTTATCCTGTGTTAGCCACATCTATTTTTTTTTTTTCACAAAAATCTAGGGCCCATTTTTGAAACTCACTTTAAGCCTACAAAATATCAGGGCCAGCCTTGTCGCCACTATAATTAAGTCTTCCTGTTTGATTTTGTAGAAACTTCGCTACAATAGCGTCTTTGTCGCTCTTTTGGAGTTCAAGCGAAAGAGTTGTATTTTGTGGTAATTGGGGGGATTTTAGTGACACCCAATTAGTTCCCATTCACAGCAACCTTGCTAAGCCTTTTGGGAACAATCCAAGTGAATGGGACAAAATGGTTTGTCGTGATCCGTCATTGGCTATAATGAAAATGCAAGCTGATAAGAAGATGCAAGTTGATAAGAAGGAAATTTTAACGCCAGGGCTGGCTGTGGATGCAATGCGTTGCTTCAAATTTATAAGAAAATGTCTGCTACATTTTGATCAAATGAGGACAAATGGCGTGGTAATAATTTTGTTCTACACTTATAAATTTTGTTTGTGGGTATGAATGAGAATGTTTCTTAAATTTTTTTTTTCTCTTGTAGGTCTACAACACTCCACTGGAAGTATTGCGCGCATTTGAGAGGGTTTTTGGAGACTTCATCCATGAGCTCTCTATTCATGCACGACACTTTGAGAATACCCGTAACGTGACAATCTGTCCAAGGAAGGCAGAGCTAAGCAAATTGTATTTAAAATCCGCTTAGTCTTGAGGTATTTTCTCCTTTGTTCACTTTTTGCATTAACACTGCTTTCATACTACTTCCCTTGTTGCTTCTCTTGGTTTGTATCTAAATGCTTAGACTTTGTAGTACTCTTGTGTAATTAATGTGATTCTCTCTTGATGTCTAAGAGATGGGGGTTCCCATCATAGAATAAGACTACATGTTGATTTTGATAGTAGCTTTAGGGGAGTGATGCAGTTATGGACTTATGGCCCGCTACACATACTAATTTAGTCGTCGGCTGATAATATTGTGGTGGTTTGATTTATATGTATGCCATTTATCATTATTATCTATCTCAACTTCTTTCTTTTTGCTTAGAAATGTAATAAATTATTAACTGGTTCTTGTTTATTATGAAACCTCATAAAGCAATAACACTATTACACTCCTAGCGTGGTAGTTTTTCGAAGACTGCTTATCCTTGCATACAATAAAGCACCGTGGCATGTTTACTGATCATTTCTTTGGTTTCAGCCTAAAATTTGTCCTCTCAAATTAATCTTTTACCCTTGGTTTTATTTTGTATTTTGTTGATTGTGTGGCGTGAACAATGCGGTTGATACCCTTCCCGTCAGGTTAAGTTCATCATTTACCAATTGAGTGTCCGTGCCATTTATAGGCCAATGTCACTTTGTTTCTTTCGGTACTTATTTTCCTATTTTATTTTTCGGTCCATTTTCTCTCTCCTTAGCAATGAGATTGAATCCAACACATCGACAAAATAGTTTGTCCAAGGAAATCAAAGGGTTTTCTCTCTCCTCGTTAGGCTTGGGTTCTTCGATCGTTTTTTTCATTTCAATATCCCTGATTTTGGGTTTTCTCTCTTGCCCTTGGCTCTTTTGGCTTTTGTGTTTGTCCTAGTGTTGATGGCTTCTTTTAGAGAAGATGTGTGATTACAGTAACTCACTGGGATTTTGGGCCTGGTATGATACTACTTGGTAATTGGTATTGTTTTGTGTTTATTTGTATGAGATTTAAAGGAGTATTTATCTATCTTCAGGTTCCTTGTCTTTCGCTATTTCGATAGAAGAGTTATGCGTTACTTTGGTGTTTTTATTTGTTGATTTTGCTAGCCATATATCGGTGTGTCTCGATCATATTTTTACAAGATGTTTTGATTTTGGCAGGAGAATGGCTACAGACAGCGTAGAACGTAGAACTTGGTGATTGATTCTTTCTGATGATACACGAAATAGCTGAGGGTTGTCATCCTGCTGACTGACCTGTGTTGGAGACTTGCTACTATATAATCTTATTTGGAACTACTTTTGCAGTGATGTTTAATTAAATATTTATATCGGGTTTATAACATTGTGGATACGCTGAATGTGTGAATATGTACTTACACGGGTTTGAGGGGTAGTACTTATATAGCTTGGGATGGCATGCATGTTTTCAAACTTAACTTTACTAGCTATTATATGATCAAGGTTTCTGAAATCTGAATGTTAACTCCCCTGAGTTTGTTTGGATGATATACCCATTCAAGGATTTCAAATTCGGCCTGAAGTTCTGAGATTTGGCTTCGGTAAAGTTCATACCTGATACAAGCAGAAGCCCAGTTCACAGATATGGCATTTGTGTAGGTTATCGCATTCTGAAGTATGACTAGATTACTCTACATGTTCATAGTGCTTTGAGAGGATCTCGAACCCACACGCTACTTCATTTTTTTCCTCCATTCCTCTATTTTGGAGGAAATTCTTACTCCGACCCACCCTCTATCAAGTTTAGCACTCCAAATGGAGACTATGAGGGAAACAAATAGAGGATGCTCTAAATTTTCCTTTCGAATATAAAACCGAAGAAATTATTGCATTTGAAAGAAAACTAGAAAATGATTGGAGAAAAAACGAGAAAGAATGATTGAAATCGAGATTTAAGATAAATATTCATGATTGAAGTTTATAATATTATCAATGTATAGTAAACGGCTAAAAGCCCCCGAGAATCTACATTTGGAATATAAAACAGTAACTTGATCCTCTAAAATGTTCTAAGTTTTAAAGGATTTGGATAGGAGGAAAATCTTTTCTATTGTCCTTGATTGCTTATAATTACTCTAAATAACAAACTTTGTGGGTTCATCTCCTCAATTTCCAAGCTGAGATAACTGGAGAGTTCATCTACTCACTTTGTAAGCTGAGATAATTTGATTCCATTTGTGTAGTGCATGTAATAACCCGAAATTTTGTAAATAAAAAATTTCGATGTATTAATGCGGTTTTATTTTTAAATAATTATAGTTTATAATTTGGTTTGGTTAGATTAAACGAATTAGATTTAACCTGTTTAATTATACTTTTCGCGCCGTAAATAAACGCGTACACACCGGGTATTTCACCACACTGCGTCCGGAAGCCTTACTAAATCCCCAACTCTTATTTTATTTTATTAAAGCTAACCTTGATTAGGTGGGAGATTACTTATAACCTAAAACTAATCTTTAAGTTGGTGGGAAATTTGGTGGGGAATTTCTTATAACCTAAAACTAGTCTTTAAAACCTAATTTTTTGCTTTTGCAAAAGGTTGTTTGGACACTTGTGGGGAGGGTTTTTGGCTGGTGATTATTTTTGGGGGAGGTGAACCTCATTACTTCCCTATAAATAGCTCACTCTCCTTGCTTCATTTCACACCAAAACCTCCCAACTTCTCCACTTTGTGCTTTCTAGTGTTCTTGAGTGAGTTCTTGAGTGTTCTTCTTGAAACTCATCCTAAACCACCACACTCCACCACCCTCGACCACCCCTAGATCTTAGAAAGGTAGCATAAGTTAGCTAGAAAGTGTTTGAGCAAAGGTCGACTAGTCGTTACGCCGCCGGAATTCAACTAGCTTATCGGCTTCCGACTAATCATCGGAATTAAGGTAGATACTTTATCTTAACCTTAGATTAGTATTTACTAGTTCATATTGATTATGTTATTATTTTGCTTAAACGTGCTTAATTATGATTAAACGTGATTATGTTGGTGATTAGTGATTTTATGAACAATTAGACTTTGAAAAAAAAAAAACACACTTAGTCGTTACTATGCACGAATTAAAATTGACTATCAAAATGCACCGTTATAATGTTCGATGGACTTTTGGGAAACTAAATTACCCAGTTATAATGCCTGAATGAAAATCGACTTTTCAAATTTACGCAGTTATAATGCCCGACCAATTTTCTGAGAAAAGAGCTTTTCAAATGAAATGAGATTTTCCGGGATTATTGAATAAATATTCTTAATCTATTTAGACTAACAAATAGAATCTATGGCTAGCATGTCTAGTCAGGCTTTTTCTTGGTTTAGCCCAAACCAAGTGGCGATTCGACGAACGAATCTTAAAACACGCCAAACGGATTCAACTACTAGAGTTTTCTAGTAGGGTACTTTCTTGGTTTAGACAAACCAAGTGGCGATTCGACGTACGAATCTTAAAACACGCCAGCAAATCCAAGAACGAGAATGAATCCTTATGTTTTGATTTAAATCCCCGGAAGAAAGAACTTTTGTCGTTAAGTAACATGTTTTCGTAAGATGGGTTACGAGCGGAAGGTTTATCATGAACGATTCTAAACGGAGGATTTTGTTTTATGAAATTAATGCATGTGCACGTTCTTTTTCAAAGACGATACGACCCGACACATTTTTCGAGAAAGTGATCGAATGTTTTTAAATGGAAGAGATAGAAATGAGAATGAAAATGTTGATGTGATGAAAGTTGAGATGTTGATGCTGTTGGAGTCCCGCCTCAGTTCCCCGGGGTGAACTGGTGGTCAAAGCCCAACGGAACTATACGGTAGTGCTGTTTGAAGTTTCTCCTCAAATTCCGCGGGTGAATTTGACGGTTAGAACTTACTCAGTACAACACATAGCAAGCGGACCTCATAAACAAACTGGTGGGGATTCAGTGATATGGGTAGCCGGGACTATGTCGTGTGTGACGCGGAGTTAGCGGACCTCATACTGCAGGAGTCAGTTTATGGGTGGCCGACCCTTCGAACGGAAAGGTTGGTGACCGTTAGAACGGGGTTGTAGAACGGGCCAATAACTTTCGAGAGATGTGAGATGTTGACATGGTTGAAATTTGAAGAAGAATGCTGTTATGAGAAAATGATACGAGATACTGACACTATACTCTGGATTCTGAAATAATACGAGATACTGATTTTATTAAAGCTGCACTCTGATATGAAAAGAAATGGGATACTGATTTTTATTTAAGCTGCACTCTGATTTGATGTGATACTGATGCATTGACACGCATGAACTTACCGTTTTGATAAATGATTTTCAACTACTTACCTGCCAACAATATTGTTCTAGAATTGCTAGTTTAATGTTGGGGTACGGTATCTATTGAGCGTCCTCGCTCACGGTTTGCCCTGGCATAATACGACGATGTTGCTTCGCAACTCTGACGTATTATGCTAGATTGTCACGATGGACAGGAATACCTTTACGGAGAACACGGAGCCGGAGGAGCTGCCGGAATAGAGATCCACCAGGCGGAGGAATTTGCGGAGCCGTAGAACCCACCCAGTCTACCTTTTTGTAATCTGTGAAGGATAGACCATCTATATGTATTTTGGTTATTATTATTACTGTTTAGACCGACTTTAAATTGTAATAATAATCCATAACGCTTTTCCCAAAATGCGGGGCGTTACAAGTGGTATCAAAGCCCTAGGTTCCAACACTCGGCTTTGGGTAGAATGGGTAGATCACTTTCCGAGAGCGTAACCTGAATAAATGTCCGTACTTTGTACTTTTGCTACTCTAAAAATATCCTATTTGCTAACGGTGTAGTTATAGGCATATATGAGCCATTACCAAGCGAAGGGAAGCGAAACGTGAGAACACTTAGGATTTGACTGTTTGTGACATGTGACCTGCTCACATGTCAGTTTCAGTATAAATATGTGCTCAAAGATAACGTTTAGCAGCAATAAATCCTTTCCGAATTTAGATTTTTGCCGTAGTGCTGTGCTATTATTTTCAAAAAGGGTATTCTAGACAAAATTTCCTACGAATTTCCAACTTTAGAATGGCGATTACACGTAACAATGGTGAGGACTCGTCCAACAGAACCAACGGTAACCCTGACCTCGCACAACTCATGCAAGCCTTCATTACGGCACTCAATGCTAACAGACCCCCTCCTAATAATATCAACCATGGTCCCATGTCTCGTGCTCAAGCTTTGAACGAATTCTGTAAAAGACGACCACCCGTCTTTCATGGCGAACCTAACCCTACTTTAGCCGAAGCTTGGCTGAAAGAGATCAAGGTGATCCTTAGCACCTTAGGAGTCAACCAGGATAACCACCGCGTAGCTCTCGCTGCCTACCAACTCCATGACACTGGAGCATCGCATTAGTTTATATCAGTAGCATGCGTATCTGCGCTAGGGTTAGATACTGAACCCCTAGAGAACCAGATGACAATACCATCACCTTTAAGCGCTAGTTTACGAGTTAATCTAATCTGTAGAGGCTGCGAGTTAGAAGTAAGTAATATCCGACTAACCTGTGACTTACGCGTGATCGAGATGGCTGACTTCGACTTAATTATGGAGATGGATTGGCTGTCAACTCATCGAGCTGTCGTTGATTGCCATCAAAAGATAGTAACGGCTTTCACCCCTGATGGGACATGCTTTCATTTTAAGGGGGATAGACAGGTTGTGAATTCGGCGACTCGACGCTCGTAATGGCAGAACCAACTGTTCGGATGGCTAGCTAGTCTCCAGTTGGAAGAATCTGACCGTGAGGAGTTAGGACTGCCACACATCGTCTGCGAGTATGCTGATGTATTTCCTAACGATCTACCTGGATTACCGCCACGAAGGGAAATTGATTTTTCCATCGATCTTCAACCTGGAACCGCTCCGATTTCTATAGCCCCTTACCGAATGGCGCCAACAGAACTGAAGGAATTGAAGACCCAGCTACAAGAACTGTTGGAAAAAGGATACATCCGACCAAGTACTTCACCATGGGGAGCACCTGCACTATTTGTGAAGAAGAAAGAAGGAACCTTACGACTGTGCATTGATTATAGGCAACTAAACCAAGTCACGATCAAGAATAGTTATCCCCTGCCTAGAATAGATGACCTATTTGATCAGTTAAGAGGAGCAACTTGTTTCTCAAAGATTGATCTAAGATCAGGGTATCATCAGTTGAGAATCCGCGACGAGGACATTTCAAAGACCGCGTTCAGGACAAGATACAGACATTATGAGTTCGTGGTCATGCCGTTTGGACTGACGAATGCTCCAGCAGTATTCATGTGCCTCATGAACAAGATATTCCAACCCTATCTAGATAGATTTGTGGTGGTGTTCATTGATGATATATTGATATACTCAACCAATCGAGTGGAGCATGAAGAACACCTTCGGGTAGCCCTGCAAGTACTAAGAGACAACCAGCTTTATGCCAAGGCTAGTAAATGCGAGTCCTGGCTAGAGCAGGTTCAATTTCTGGGACACGTGGTGTCTAAGGATGGTATTGCAGTTGACAACAGCAAGGTAGAAGCTGTGTTGGATTGAAAGCAGCCAACTTCCGTATTTGAGATCCGTAGTTTCTTGGGTTTAGCAGGATATTATCGAAGATTCATTCCGGAATTTGCTACTCTTGCCAAGCCAATGACTAGATTGATTCAGAAGAACGTTAAGTTCGAATGGAATGACAAGTGTGAGAAAGTTTTCCAAGAGTTGAAAAAGAGACTGACCAGTGCACCGATACTGATCATTCCTCAAAGGGACATTGGTTATCAAGTATATTGTGACGCATCAAAGGAAGGACTAGGATGTGTGCTGATGCAGAACGGAAAAGACGTGGCATATGGATCGAGACAGCTCAGATCGCACGAGAAGAACTACCCTACTCACGATCTAGAATTAGCAGCAATTGTTTTTGCTCTAAAATCTTGGAGATATTACCTTTATGGCGAACAATTTGAGGTTTTCTCGGACCACAAAAGTCTCAAGTATCTGTTCACTCAGAAGGAGTTGAATATGAGACAGAGAAGGTGGATGGAGTACTTGGAAGACTACAAGGTTACCCTGTCATATCACCCTGGCAAGGCAAATGTTGTTGCTGATGCCCTGAGTCGAAAGGACAGGGCACAAAAAGCCAAGATAGCTGTGAAGGAATGGGAGATGATAGATACTCTGAACGAGTTCAATTTGCAACCGTCATCTAATGGAGATCAGATGCGATTATCTGCACTAGTGGCAGAACCAGCACTTCACCGGGAGATCCTGTTGGCACAGACTTTTGAACAGGACTGTGAATTCACTAGATCACAACTCAGTTCAGGAAAGGAATTGCCCGGTTGGACCCTGCATGCAGCGGATAACAGTTTGAGATTTAAAGGCTCAGTATTTGTACCCAACTTAGGTCGACTTCGAAAAGCCGTGCTTCAAGAATTTCACCACTCGAATTTCGCTGTTCATCCTGGAGGTACGAAGATGTATCACGATTTACGACGGACATATTGGTGGGAAGGAATGAAGAAAGACGTGGCAGAATTTGTAAAGACTTGTTTAGTTTGTCAGCAAGTTAAGGCCGAACACCAGAGGCTTGGAAGAGAATTGCAGCCGCTACCAATTCCACAGTGGAAATGGGAGCATATCTCAATGGATTTCGTGACTGGACTTCCGAGGTCGTTTAAGTCAAACACCGCTGTGTGGGTAATTGTAGACCGTCTCACTAAGTCGGCACACTTCTTGTCAATGAAAATGACGGAAAACATGGAAGCATTGGGAATGCTCTATATCCAGGAGATCGTGCGACTTCATGGAGTACCAGTGTCAATTGTGTCAGACAGAGATCCTAGATTTGTCTCACAGTTCTGGAAAGGACTGCAAAGGGCACTAGGAACTGACATACGTCTCAGTACTGCTTTTCATCCGCAGACTGATGGACAGACGGAGAGGACAATCCAGATATTGGAGGACATGCTTAGGGCTTGCACCTTAGATTTCACAGGGAATTGGGAACGACATCTGCCATTAGTAGAATTCGCCTACAATAACAGTTATCAGGCTAGCATCAAGATGGCACCCTACGAAGCTCTGTACGGCCGCCCTTGTCGATCACCGGTTTGTTGGACTAACGCCGGAGAAACGGGATTGCTAGGACCTGATTTGGTCAGAGACACAACGGAGAAGATCAAGTTGATTCAACAGAGACTGCTTACTGCGCAGAGCCGACAGAAGAGTTATGCGGATCGAAGAAACAGACCTTTGTCATTCAAAGAGGGAGACCACGTGTTTCTGAAAATTAGACCTCGGAGAGGAATAATTAGATTCGGGAGGAAGGGAAAACTATCCCCACGATATATCGGCCCATTTGAGATTTTGGAGAAAATTGGACAAGTAGCATACCGGTTAGCATTACCGCCGCAAATCGACCGAGTGCATAATGTTTTTCATGTCTCTATGTTAAGGAAGTATCTTGCCCTGCCAACACACGTATTAAACTGGGGAGATCTTGATATAGATGAAGACGCAACTTTTGAGGAAGAGCCGGTTGAAATTCAGGATAGTATGAAGAAGAGCATCCGCAATAGGACTATCCGATTAGTACGAGTTTTGTGGAAACATCGGGGGATGGAGGAAACAACTTGGGAAAGAGAAGAAGCCATGAGGGCTAATTATCCGCAACTGTTTCCACCTGTCGAGTAATTTCAATTTCGAGGACGAAATTTGTTAAGGGGGATAGGTTGTAATAACCCGAAATTTTGTAAATAAAAAATTTCGATGTATTAATGCGGTTTTATTTTTAAATAATTATAGTTTATAATTTGGTTTGGTTAGATTAAACGAATTAGATTTAACCTGTTTAATTATACTTTTCGCGCCGTAAATAAACGCGTACACACCGGGTATTTCACCACACTGCGTCCGGAAGCCTTACTAAATTCCCAACTCTTATTTTATTTTATTAAAGCTAACCTTGATTAGGTGGGAGATTACTTATAACCTAAAACTAATCTTTAAGTTGGTGGGAAATTTGGTGGGGAATTTCTTATAACCTAAAACTAGTCTTTAAAACCTAATTTTTTGCTTTTGCAAAAGGTTGTTTGGACACTTGTGGGGAGGGTTTTTGGCTGGTGATTATTTTTGGGGGAGGTGAACCTCATTACTTCCCTATAAATAGCTCACTCTCCTTGCTTCATTTCACACCAAAACCTCCCAACTTCTCCACTTTGTGCTTTCTAGTGTTCTTGAGTGAGTTCTTGAGTGTTCTTCTTGAAACTCATCCTAAACCACCACACTCCACCACCCTCGACCACCCCTAGATCTTAGAAAGGTAGCATAAGTTAGCTAGAAAGTGTTTGAGCAAAGGTCGACTAGTCGTTACGCCGCCGGAATTCAACTAGCTTATCGGCTTCCGACTAATCATCGGAATTAAGGTAGATACTTTATCTTAACCTTAGATTAGTATTTACTAGTTCATATTGATTATGTTATTATTTTGCTTAAACGTGCTTAATTATGATTAAACGTGATTATGTTGGTGATTAGTGATTTTATGAACAATTAGGCCTTGTTCGGATATGTTTTTAGACGATTTTTGAAAAAAAGTAGAGAAAGTCAGAGGGATGGCTGAGGGGCCCACTGGAGTAGAAAAAGTCTACTGAAGTAAAAAACGTAGAAATAGTAAAAATCCTCAATTTGACCCGGGCCCCACCCCACTCCACCTTTACGAGCAAAATAATATACAAGTACAACTCATCTTGACTTTTCAACTATTTTACTGTTTCTACGTCACCCATCACTCTGACTTTTTTTACCCATCTTCTACTCCAGTGGGCCCCCCACCCATCACTCTGCCTTTTTCTACTTTTTTTTCAAAAACCGTCCGAAAACATATCCGAACAAGGCCTTAGACTTTGAAAAAAAAAAAACACACTTAGTCGTTACTATGCACGAATTAAAATTGACTATCAAAATGCACCGTTATAATGTTCGATGGACTTTTGGGAAACTAAATTACCCAGTTATAATGCCTGAATGAAAATCGACTTTTCAAATTTACGCAGTTATAATGCCCGACCAATTTTCTGAGAAAAGAGCTTTTCAAATGAAATGAGATTTTCCGGGATTATTGAATAAATATTCTTAATCTATTTAGACTAACAAATAGAATCTATGGCTAGCATGTCTAGTCAGGCTTTTTCTTGGTTTAGCCCAAACCAAGTGGCGATTCGACGAACGAATCTTAAAACACGCCAAACGGATTCAACTACTAGAGTTTTCTAGTAGGGTACTTTCTTGGTTTAGACAAACCAAGTGGCGATTCGACGTACGAATCTTAAAACACGCCAGCAAATCCAAGAACGAGAATGAATCCTTATGTTTTGATTTAAATCCCCGGAAGAAAGAACTTTTGTCGTTAAGTAACATGTTTTCGTAAGATGGGTTACGAGCGGAAGGTTTATCATGAACGATTCTAAACGGAGGATTTTGTTTTATGAAATTAATGCATGTGCACGTTCTTTTTCAAAGACGATACGACCCGACACATTTTTCGAGAAAGTGATCGAATGTTTTTAAATGGAAGAGATAGAAATGAGAATGAAAATGTTGATGTGATGAAAGTTGAGATGTTGATGCTGTTGGAGTCCCGCCTCAGTTCCCCGGGGTGAACTGGTGGTCAAAGCCCAACGGAACTATACGGTAGTGCTGTTTGAAGTTTCTCCTCAAATTCCGCGGGTGAATTTGACGGTTAGAACTTACTCAGTACAACACATAGCAAGCGGACCTCATAAACAAACTGGTGGGGATTCAGTGATATGGGTAGCCGGGACTATGTCGTGTGTGACGCGGAGTTAGCGGACCTCATACTGCAGGAGTCAGTTTATGGGTGGCCGACCCTTCGAACGGAAAGGTTGGTGACCGCTAGAACGGGGTTGTAGAACGGGCCAATAACTTTCGAGAGATGTGAGATGTTGACATGGTTGAAATTTGAAGAAGAATGCTGTTATGAGAAAATGATACGAGATACTGACACTATACTCTGGATTCTGAAATAATACGAGATACTGATTTTATTAAAGCTGCACTCTAATATGAAAAGAAATGGGATACTGATTTTTATTTAAGCTGCACTCTGATTTGATGTGATACTGATGCATTGACACGCATGAACTTACCGTTTTGATAAATGATTTTCAACTATTTACCTGCCAACAATATTGTTCTAGAATTGCTAGTTTAATGTTGGGGTACGGTATCTATTGAGCGTCCTCGCTCACGGTTTGCCCTGGCATAATACGACGATGTTGCTTCGCAACTCTGACGTATTATGCTAGATTGTCACGATGGACAGGAATACCTTTACGGAGAACACGGAGCCGGAGGAGCTGCCGGAATAGAGATCCACCAGGCGGAGGAATTTGCGGAGCCGTAGAACCCACCCAGTCTACCTTTTTGTAATCTGTGAAGGATAGACCATCTATATGTATTTTGGTTATTATTATTACTGTTTAGACCGACTTTAAATTGTAATAATAATCCATAACGCTTTTCCCAAAATGCGGGGCGGTACAGTGCAGGGCTAAAGACTCTCTTCAGGGCAACTAACTTGTTGATTTTTCATTATTATTTCTTTTTTTGGGAGTTTGAACCGCCCCGAATTGTTTTCTTTAATTCAGATTTGGGTGACTTGTATTCAATTTGTCGCACGACCCAAAAAAATTTAGAGAGCTAATGTTCGGCTTTTTATGTGAGAGCACATGCGTTCTGTTCGTCTCTTCATTGCCGAACAGAAGCCTATTGTTTGGCATCTCGAGTCAGAGCGTACGAGTTCTGTTCGTCGCTTCATTTCCGAACATAAACCTAACATTCGGCTTTGGACCTCTGAACCAACGATCTCTGTTCATCTTTTTTCCTCCGAACACAAACTCTAAACAAATCAAATCTTTAGAGTATTTTTTCGTACCTCTGAATATTATAAATGTAATACAATTTCATGCACAAAACGGAACTAACTAAAATTATTTAATTCACAACGTCGGCCTTAATACATTGGGAGCCCAAAGTGAAACTCTAATATGTGGCCCTCTATATACATCTTTAAACAAAATTTTAAAAAGATCAAATCAATCTAAAGTCACAAAAATCAAAACAAAGGATATACACTCGAGTAGTGGCCGAGTTCGTCGCCGTCGGACCATCGTCGTCTGCAGGGGCAACGCCACATTAAACTTAGGGGGTCAGCCGACCCACGGCGGAAAAAAAAAATACTACTACTATGTTAATTTTTTTTTGAAAATTCATAAATGAACCCCCATAAATTTAGGGTTGACACCACTGGATAATTTCCCAACTTTCATCCTCCCTCTTTGTGTGGCTTGTTTGAATCCTAGTTACTCGTTTTGTTTTTTTGATATGTAGAGGTTGATCTGTCTTGGTAAGAAAATACTCCTACCGTCCCAAATTGTTGCTCCTAGTTGCTAAAAAAATTGTTCATATCGTCAGATTTTTAATGATTTATATATCTAATATGGATCTTGTTTCATGGAACTCAATTAATTTTATCAAACACAAATTTTAAAATCATAGAAAAATTGTGGATTATAAAATATAGATAATTGTTTGAATGATTCAAAAAGTGAAGCAGAAGCAACAATTTGGGATGGAGGGATTATTTGATAGTATGTCGAGACCACGTCGAATGCAATTGTAGAAACTTGTGTAAATTTGGTTTTTTTTTTTTTTTTTATGTGGTGAGAACTGTAAACAGAAAAAACTGTTTTATTCTTTTTGATAATATCTTTTGTTAATTAGGTTGAACTTTAAATATGATTTTTGTTGGAAAAAAATTTTTAGTTGTCATTACTGTGATATTTTCTTTGATTTATGGTTGGTTTAAGGTATTTGATGTTTATAATGACCCCCCACTTCCGAAATCCTGGAGTCGCCACTGGTCGTCTGGTGTGGGTTTGTAGAGAGCGAGAGGGGTTGATCGCAAGATGGAAATGGAGATGGAGTGGCTGATCGGAGATGGAGATGGCAGTTTATGGAGTGGATGTGATTAGAGAGAGAGAGAGAGAGGGTCTCGTTGCTGGGTTTATGGGAAAATCAACCCCTGGTGGGTTTGTTTAACAAAGCAAATGGGTGGGTTTTTTAACAAAGCATACATATCCCTATACTACATATTTAATGACTTCTTTTATTGATATATATACGAGTACATATATGATTTAACAAAGTAAATGATATATATACATACATAGAAAAAATTGAAAAATGATTATAATATTTAGTTTCATAGAAAAAAAAAGGGAGAAAATTACAAAATCATTATTATAGCTCAATTTTGTTAAGTATAACAAATTAAGAAGTATATCACATTAATTACTAAGGGCAAAATAGTCTTTTAACAGATTTTTAAATCATCTACCTTCCTTATCACCCTTTTTTAATCTTTCATCAAAAACCATGGACTATTTAATCCTCCCTTCTTAAGTAGGGATGGCAATGGGTCGGTTCGGTTCGGGTATTGTCATACCCGAACCCACTACTCGAAATCAAATGGGTACCCATAACCGAACCGATACCCGAACGGGGAGAGGGTTTTGAAACCATAACCGAACCGAAGGGGGTTCGGGTAATCCCCGAACCGATTGGGTAACCGAATCTGGTGAAGAATTTTCATTTGACATGCTAATTAAAAACAGAAACTGAAGAGTCTTCCAAAATAATCTTCCAAAACACCACAAATTAACATTAACAGTAGCAGCAACAAATTACAAATTAATGGTAGCATATTATTCTTCACAACAGTAAGACCAACAAATTACAAAAAACAGTCCAAGAACCAGACTACGGAGAAGGGAAAAAACATAAGGTAACCAACGAGCTAGGGTCCATGCGGCTTCACTCATGTAACCAATTTAGAATTAGAAAAAAACAAACCTCTCGGACATCAATGAACTCCAATCCATTCTACCGAAACCGAAGAGAGAGAAGCCGCCTGGACCCTCATTGCCAAAGTCTAAATCGCCATCTACCGGAATCTCGCCGTCGAATACGAACTCGCCTGAAAAGCGAGGAAGACCACTAGTGAAAACGTGGGAGAAGACGAGGGAGGAGAAAGATACGCACAGGGAGAGAGAGAGAGAGAGAGAGAGAGAGAGAAGAGGACGTAGCAGATGAGATCCCTAAATTGTCTCTGAGCCTCTCTCAAGTAGGCAGTAACCCTAAATGATGAGAAATTTTTCAGTGCCGAGCGGGTATTGCCTACGTGGCACCCGCTCGGCAATCTCAGCCGTCCAAAATGCAATCCAACGGGCCGGAATAGGAGAGAGAAAAAGAGGAGAGAGAGTGTCCGGGTGAGAGGAGAGAGAGGGAATCGATCTCGGCCGTCCAAAACACTTTTGGACGCCCGAGATTGTGCTCAGCACAGCCACGTGGTACCTAGCAGGTACCCAAATTTTTTTCCTAAATGATGAAGTGGGGTGTGTAATCGTATATACTCCCTCCGTCCCTTTTTGTTTGTCCTTTTTTGATAATCGTGTTAGTTTTCGATCGCTTATATCTTTTAATATTGATCTCCAAATATATGCAATATGGATCTTGTTTGATAGTTAGCGATTAATTCTATTATACAAAGTTTTTAAAACCATGAAAAACATTATAGATTGAAAGATATAAGCAATTTAAGGCGTAGCAGAAAATGGAATAATTGACAAACAAACTGGGACGGAGGGAGTATATATGAAGGGATATAAATGTACTCCCTCCGTCCCTAAACTTTTGACACTTTTTGGACAGTGTGCTATTTTCAAATGCCTATATCTTTCAATGTAAATGTCAAAAAATATGCAATATGAATCTTGTTTGATAGATTTTAATTAGTTCTATTAAACAAAATTTTCAAAATCACATAAAACGTTATAAATAAAAAGATATAAGCAATTTAAAATGGTACGCAATCCCAAAAAGGTCAAAAGTTTAGGGACGGAGCGAGTAATTAGCATATATACAAAGGGGTAATTTTGCAGTTATATATGTTCGGTTCTGTTCGGGTAACGGACCGGTTCGGGTGTCAGCTCAAACCATAACTGAACCGAACCCGTTCGGTTGTCACATATCCTATACCGTACCCATACCCGCGGGGAATATTTTGGTTATGGTTTGGGTAAAAAAAGCGGTTACGGTTCGGGTACCCATCGGTTCGGTCGAGATTGTCATCCGTATTCTTAACTTTCACATCTCAATGTGGGACTACCCTTCTTATTTAATCCCCCTTACTATTTTATCCCTCTAAAACTAATATGCCATCCAATCGGGCCGATAGTGTGATAGACGAAAAATTGATGAATGGTCATAAATGTTGTACTAAGGACTATTGATAAACTTTTTGTCAATACCTTAAACCATGTATTTAAATTTTTCTAGATAATTAGTAAAATGTACAGGTATGACACTAAAAAAAGAATGGTGGGGCAATAAAATTATATGCATGTGAATGTGTGACCAAATTATATACGCGCTCTCTCTCCCCTCATTTGGGTTTTGGCCGACCTTAAAGAGAGAAAACGTTAGGCAAAAGTAATACTGTACCATTTTGCATTGTTTTACTCTCTCTCTCTCTCTCTCCCTCCCTCCCTCCCTCCTCTTTGGTTTGTGAAGTTTGGAAAAAATTTCGGTAATGTCATCCTTTTCTTATGCTAGCTTCTTTTCCTTCTTTTTGTCCTTACCATGAGATTTCTAGTATAAAAAGATACAGGTGTTTATGTTTGTTCAAAAAAAAAAAAAAAGATACAGGTTTTTTTTTTTAATTAAACGTATTTATAGTTAATCTTTTTACGGTTTGGTCTAATAATTTTATTATATAGGTCTTGACTAAAATAGTTGAAATAGATATTAAAAATATCATATTTGAGAAAACCCACTTATTTTAACCTTGGAATACGCTTTTGCTAGAAAAGATTTGTACTTCATTAAACTTTCAAAAGATTGTTTCTCTAAGTTTTCAGTTCAAATTACATTAAAAAGGTGTTTCGATTGTGTTGTTATTGATATAAATAATATACTAAGTTCAAAACTACCATTTTATAAGACCCATTGTGTGAACTTATACTTCCACTACATCCATATTGTTTGTCGACTTTCTTAAAAATCTTTATTTGTGTTGTCATCAGAGGATATTTATAAAATGTTCACATCATTGCAATTAGTTTTCTGATTCTTGCAATAAAAATAAACAAATACGACTAAACTATTTTCTATTAACATGACGACACGAATTACCAAAAATTGTGAAGTATGGAACAAAGTATCTATCATTTGAAATTAATGTTGGTTATTTAATTTTTTTCTTTTTAAAAAAACATAAGGCCTTAGTTTACATTGTTGTCTGGGACCACAGAAATATCAGGGCTGGCCCTGCAAACATCTCACTCAACATGTACTAGAAATTAACTACTAAGTAAAACATAAGGGGGCAAAGAAACAAAAAGAATTCTGGTCAATGTGAAAGCAATTCGCCACCTCAAGTCCAATTGGCTTCTTTGGTTTGTCGAAACAAAAACCTAGACTCCGTTTGTTTCGATGTAAAATATTTTACAATGTAAAATGTTTTATACGTAAAATGTTTTTGTTGAAAATGAACTTTTTTACTTTTATTTTCAGGTGTTTGGTTGACACCTCACAAAAATGTTTTCCAAAAAATTATTTTCTGTTATTTGGCTGTCAGAATAATTTTCAACATAGTTTATGTACTAGCCTACAAGTTTAAATAGAAATAGAACCTCCCAAGCATTTTAGAACCTCAAAGATACAGAAAACTAGAACGTAAGAACAAACTAACATATGTATCTCTAAGAACCTTCCAAGCATTTTACCATTCTATAAAAACTCATCAAAGGATTATCCAATCACATAAGAACAAATTAACATTTTTATCTCTAAATCCGAAACATAACAAGAGGACAAAGGTCAAAAAGTACATATAGATTTCTTAAATAGATAGATATGCTACTACCAACAAGAACCGGCAAGTCACACGCTAAGTTTTTCAAGCTAAATCCTTCGAAGGTTAATGCTCTTTGCCATAAATGTCTTCCCAAGCCTTTCATTCTCAACTAAGTAATCAAATGCCGAGCCTAAAAAAGCCTCATCAAAACTTTTCATCTTCATCATTTCATCATGAAGAGCTTGCACATCGAGCCATTAGTGTGGTGGTACCACATTCTCTATTTTATTCATTAGTGTGCTGGTACCACATTCTCTATTTTATCCATTAGTGTACTGGTACCACATTGCATCAGCTATGACCTTCCTTTTTCGTGTCCATTCTCTACTTTCTTCTCTCCCTTGTCTTTGTGTGCGTTGTGCAATTCGTCGTCTAGGCTGGAATCGACGATTGACCCGTCATATTATCCGATCAAAACAATCAAAAAATATCGGTGTGTGGTTTTAGTCGACCGATGAAAGCGTGAACCAATGACCCGAAATCTCACATTGTGTCCAACTATATGTAAGAAAATCATCACTTGCTCTCTCACTGTCATGTGTATAGTGGTTGTACAAATCCTCACTTATGTCATGTGTATAGTGGGTTGTACAAATCCTCTTTAAGTGAGAGTATCGCATAGCTTTGAAAATGCCATAGGACTCATTCGTTTGACCTATACAATGCTTATTACTAGCATACAAAATGCTATTTATATAGCTCTCCCTCGCTTGGTCTCTATTTACATGAGGTGCCCTAGGTATATCAGGGATACGGGTCCTGTTCCTATATCTTAAAATGTCGAGGACTGCAACACCAACAACTATTACTGAAGTGGCGGCTCTGATTACAACAACTTCAGTCATATTCTCATCATTTCGATCATTATCCATCTACATAAAGATTATAATTAGGGTACAATTACTGGAGAAAAGCAAGAGACGGATTGGTCATAAAAAAAATCCTATTACAAATGAAACTTATCAGTTATCACCAACGCTGACGAAATGCTCATATTCTCAAAACAAGAGGTATAGATTCGAAAATCGGAATAAAATAAATAGATTTCTAGTCTCAATGGGAATTACCATCAAATTGCAGATGGTATAGAAAATGTGTATCAATGATTATCACTTCACAGAAACAGAACCAAAAACCTCAAATCCAACCTTCAGCCTGGGGTCTATAAGACCATCTCCAACAGTCTTGCCATTGCTCCGGCGAGACCAATATGGAGAGATTTTCCCCCCAAAATGGCACCCAACAGCCTTGCCACTCCATTGCCATTTTGGTTTTTCACTTTTTGCCTCGCCCGTCTTCGCGAGGCACTATAGCCCTCACCATCACCGCACTGCAACATTGCCGTCGTTTGACTACTCCGGCCGGTGAAAAATTACTCTCTCTCCCCTCTTCTCCTGCTGGATTTTGGTCGGATTGTAGTGGGTTTTGGTCGGATTCCATGGTGGGGCAACGCGGAGGGCCTACGGGCTACCGTGGTTGCAGCCATGGCCGGATTTTGGTCGAGGCAATGATGATATTACAGATCTGAGCCTTCTCTCTCTCTCTCTCTCTGTGCGCGCACGGTGGGTCTAGTGCGGAGGTGGTGGTGCGGCGATCGTGGCTGTGGGTATGTGTATATATAGACATATACATGTATATATACGGTGGCTGTGAAAGCAGTGATGAAACAGATCTGAGCCTTCTCTCTGTGTGTGTGTGTGTGTGCTGTGGGTCTAGTGCGGCGATGGCGGCAGCGGTGCGGCGATGGCGGCAGCGGTGCGGCGATGGTGGCTGTGGGTACTTTTTTTTTTTTTAGTGAGTGAAATGGCTAGCCTGTTGAGGTGATATTTTTTGCCTAACTATATCAGCGTATGACACATTTTCTAGCCAATTTGGTGAGAATTTTGTTGAGTCTGTTGGAGATGCTCTAAAGGCTATTTCATGTATCACAAAACAATTCCCGACACAACTCACAAGACCACAACAAAATACATGCTTTCAATATACACCAGTACTCGCAATAATGCGCTATTTGAGCTTTGTTCAAGGCAATTTAGATTATTCTACTTCTATAGAGAAAAAAAAACGAAGAAAATAATTAAGGCTAGCTTCATCTAACCTCAATCAATTTTTAAACTGGATTTTAGATGCTTTTACAAGAATTGTTCACAGCTAAACTAGAAAATCGCAAACTCCTTAGATGCCCCAGAATCTGTACTCACGAATTGTTCAATGCTTTTTAGATGATTCTCAAGCAAATTGCAAATAGAGGTAGATGGAAGAACAGATCTACTACGTACTACATACTACATACCTGGAATGGAAGGGATCTACGATGACGGCAAATGGTTGCGTAGAGAATCGCACAGATCGACTCTCTCTCTCTCTCTCTCTCTCTGCTCGTTTTTTGATTTGAACGCAGGCTGAAAAGGAGTCGAAGAAGGGAATGAGATATACGGGAATTGGGCTTGGCAAATGTCGGCCTAAATCCAAAAATGACTTACGGGCCAAATCAAAGTAAAACATTTTCATCCCTTTGGGCTAAAATGTTTTACTTTGAAAAATATTTTACTACATTTTTTTGCAACCAAACACCGAAAAATAGGTAAAATATTTTACCGGAAAATGTTTTACGTTCAAACAAACTGAGCCCTAATCTTCGGTGTTGTACGTCCTAGGCCACGACAGTGGCGGCTGGTGGAGGAGCAAATAATGGGTGAGGTCGGAAGATAGGTTCTGATTTTTTCTTGTTTTTTATCGACTTTCTTGCTCGGGATTTTTCCAGCTAGTTAGTCTGGTTTTTTTTTCCCGATCCAGTGTTCCCAGATTCGATGGGTGTTGGTGGTGGGTTAATAACTCCTGTTTTTAGGTTGTTTTGGTTGTGTTGGTATGGATTGCTCCCTGATTGCCATGTTCTAATCTGATTGTAATCTTCACAATCCGTAAGGTGTTAATCTTATTCTTTTGTGGTTCACCCTAAACCCGACTTTGATTCGGTTTGCCCACGCAATGTTAGGGTTGTGTGGGGGGCCCCTAACATTGTTAGCGAGCTTTAGGCTCACATCACGTCGTTTGAGACGGCTTCTTACTTTGGGCTTAGTTGTTTTATCGTCTTTATGGGTTGTTTTTCTAAATTATTGTGTATTTAGGTGCAATCCTTCTAAGTGCCGCGATTTCATGAATGCATTGGCTTCCGTTAAAAAAAAAGAAAAGAGAAGGGTACTCCGCGTGCGTGATGTTTGGCTAGACACACAAGCTAATTGGTCTAAATTGAGTTACGCTTTTCAGATTCGCACATTTTGTAAAACATCCATACTTGAGAAATGAAAGACAAGGCCGGGCCAAGAGTAAGCCCATACCATACATATTATATTTAAATTATTAGGAGATCTATCATAATGATTCCGCCGCCTGCGTCGGTCAGTGCAAGCTGAAGGAATACACTCCATGTACACGTTTTTGGCCAATTAATTGTCTTTTTTTTTTTTGATATTGTAGATAAAATAACTCTTACATTATAAATGTTTATTGCTTTGCATTTTTGGGCAATTAACTTTGTCTTATTTTTTTATCCATTGTAGATAAAAATAACTTGACACCATAAATATTTTTTGGTTTACGACATCGGTTGATCTATCAGAGTTATGTTTTAGTGGTTGTAAAGTCCAAGGTTCATATCCTTTGCAAATCATACATGTTTTTACGAGTGTTCTTTATTCTCTCTTAGTTTATTTTCATTTTACTTGTAACTTTTCAAATCGAGTTTCCAAATAAATATATGTTGACGATAAATAAACCAAAATAATTTGTTTATACTCAACAAACCTTGATAAAAAGATTTAAAATCAATAATTTTTTATTGGTAAAAACGAATCTTTACTAGAGTAAAGTTGATAAGCTAATTAGTTAGAAAAAACACAAATATGAGCAGTACTTTGATATGTTGGGTTTTTTTTTTTCTCTTCTAGTTGTATAGTATGCTTTTTTTCGAAGTTTATTGTATTGTAATTACAAAACCACAATACCATGTTTGATCTGTTTACCAAAAATTCAAGGGGAAGTTGTTTTTTGATTTAATCGAATCTTTTTAACCATAAATTACTATAACTGGGATTACAATTTTTTTTTTTTTTAGGGATGTAGTTCAAGCTAAAAGCACACAATGTAACGTTGATATTTTTTTTTTTACTCGTATATCTTTTTAAATTTTTTATGATTGAATATAACGTGGACAACCAAATTTGAATTGGGTTTGGGCAACCCAAACAATAGGGCCGGACCTGATGAAAGAACACAGGATCTAGCATCACTACTGCCAATACACCCAAAACTTTTGAAAGAACAATGCGGGCATACTATAAAAGTTACAAATCTATGCACAGGGAGGAAAACCTTGTACTCCCTCTCTTCTGATTTGATAGTCTCGCTTCAGAAATTCAATTTTTTAAAGGGCTTCATAATTACACGAACATAATTTTAACTTTCCTATTTTACCCTTAGGCCTCGTTTGATTCGCGGAGTAAAACAGGCAGGATTGATAACCCTGGGATTAGTAGTCCTGGACTATTAGTCCTGGGACTCATTTAGTCCCGAATTTCACACAATCCCATGTTTGATTCGTGCAGGATTAACATCTGGATATCCCATGTTTTGGCCAATCCCACGTTTGGTTTCCTAGACTACATTTCGGGATTGCTATTAGGATTATCTCTCTCTCTCTCTCTCTCTCTCTCTCTCTCTCTCTCTCTCTCTCTCTCTCTCCAACCAAAACCAATTCGAACCAATTAAAATTTTCAAAATCAAATTCAAACATGATTTTGAAAAAGTTCAACGTGAATTTTTTTTTTTTAAAAAAAACACACACACACACACACTCTCTCTCTCTCTCTCTCTCTCTCTCATACCAAAACCAATTCGAACCAATTAAATTTTTGAAAATCAAATTCAAACATGATTTTGCAAAAGATCAACATGAATTTAAAAAAAAAAATTCACAAGTCCATTTCTTATGCAATTCATTGATGATTAGGCCAAATTTCAACGTGGTGAATAGACGATAATGTAGAAAAACAAAAGCACTTAAACGCAAGAATCCTTTCAAATGATAACGCTTTCCTCGGTATGGAGCTAAGAATCCTTCCCCATTTATGTAGCCGGCATCAACTAGGTAGTAGTTACCTGTGTATGATTGATTTACTTAGTTACAAATATGTTTTAAGAAATATGTTGATAAAGGAACATACGTTTTAAATAACGCTCACCAATGGGAACTTTTAGCCTGTTTCTCCTAGTAATAGCATCCCGCAAGATTCTAAAATCAGCTGCTGATCCTTCCCAACCCGACAAGACATAGATTATATTCATGTCTGTGTTACAAACTCCCAGCACATTTGTAGATAAATCTCTTTTTGATTCCTATATCTTGGTCTAATGGATGGACCAACTCGAACATCAATGTGTGTGCCATCTAATGCCCCCAAACAATTCTAAAACCAACATAAAGAAATTAGTTAGCAACTTTATCCTCCTAAACAAGAATACAACTTTCGTTTTCAATTCTAAATGTTACCTGAAAAACTCTCCACCTCTCATCTGTGCATGCTTGAGTTATAGGCTCAGGGTTGACGAGTAGTTGACCTTGCAGACGTAGGATAGCATGTAGAACATCATTGAAATGCCTACTAACAGTTTGACCAGACCGCAAAAACTCGTGCTTGACAACTCTATTCTTATGGTAGTGCCCTATGGTACGTAAAAACATAGCAACTTTCTCCTCCAAACAAACTAACCTTGAATGAGACAACCCCCCAACAGTTTGAACTAGGTTACATAGACGCATAAAGCACATCCTATCCATTCGAAATTGGTCCACACAAATTGTGTCGCTATGCCGCACTAACCGATTGATGCGATCAATTTGTTCTTGGAACGGGTTTGGTTCAGTAAACCTAGATTGGTGTCGAGAGCAATACCTCTCTATAGCAACATGTACCACAAGTACAACCATAATACACGTGATTTGCATTTGCCTGAAAAAATGTGTCACTATGTTGAACACCTCGGTCTCCTCCTCCATACAATCCAACTCATTTTCAGTGTTGTTTTCCATCTATTAACACAATGTCAAAGCCATGAGTAACAAAACACATAAATAAAGTCAAATTCCACTAGATTGCTCACAGATTTTGAGGGTTTTCAAAGTCACTAATCTCACACATATATTATGATAACATAAAAATACAAAACTTGAGTCAGGATAGGTATAGTTCAGCCACAAGTTTCTAGGCAAATTTATACTTTAGAAAACATGAGCAAGGGCAGCATGAGCCACTTCTAGTCCCTTGGTGACTCCGGTAATAGGGAGTACATCTATATGCACACAAACGCAAATTAAAGCAAATGGGCATGGGTTTTACGAGATTAAGCAACAGAACATCACAAAATCGAAGTACACAACGCGCTATGCGTTTGTTTGAGTTGGGGGATTTTTCGGGGGAAAAAAAATTGAACATCCCAATCTCCTCAGAAATCATTAGATACAGAAATAGATTGAGTCTTTCCCATGACATAGTTTCTTTGAATTACAATTATTTGGTGAAAAGAAAAAATATTGTGAATCCATAGTTCTGTTGAATAAGATAAGCATAATCGCAATGCAACAATTAAAAATAGATTGGCTTCGTTAACCAAAAAAAAAAGAAACAGTATGAGGCTTAAGTTTGAGGCTTTCGAAGGCAAGATTGCCTAAATCATCAACAAACAAGTGTACTTCTAGATCTTTTTCAAACCCATTCACGAATGCTAATCTTTTCAGGAAACAAACCCATTCAACAGATAGCCAATGGAACATGAAGTGAAAGATAATCACAAACACTAACAAAAAGTTCTTCAGGAAAAAAAAAAAACCCTCACTCGATTGCATAATAGCGAAAAGTACGATTATACACCCATATGTATGAAAACAAGAGAGAGGAGATGAAATACCTGCGTTCGATCTGTCTGTGAGAGAGAGAGAGAGAGAGAGAGAGAGAGAGAGAGAGAGAGAGAACTAGACGTAGAGAGAAAGAGGAGCGGAGAGAACCAGAGGTAGATAGAAGGAGGAGCGGCGGAATGAAATTTGGGAGGGAGAGAAGAAGACGATGAAATTAGGTTAGAAACATTTCAGTGGCAATTTTGTAATTACTGGGCCGACAAAGTAGCGAGAGTTTTTATCCCGGATTAACAGTCCCCCCGGTATTACACAATACCCCCATACAAGGATTAAATTTGTCCAGGGATTATCAATCCCATGCGATTTTGTGAGAACCAAACGAGGGACTGTAAGGGATTAGGTGCGAATAGTCCTATCCCAGGCACCTAATCTCCGAATCAAAGGAGGCCTTAAAGTTTTTGAAATAATTTTTGTCGGATTTTAAATTAGTGGCTACTTTTCCCAAACAAAATCACAACTTCCAAAAATCAAGGCAACTGGCACCTAATAAGAGATAATTCGGAGGTACGAGCGGGGTTTCCAAAGTTTGATAAAGGAATTAAATTGCCACTCCAATTTAAAGAGCTGTCAAGGACAATTAATTCAATTTGAAGAATAATGGCGAAAAGGGAAAGCTTCAGCCTATATTGACTTCTGAAACTGGATTTTCGTTTTAGAATATCCAAAAAAGAAAAAATGGACCATCAAATAGGAACGGGAGGGAGTAGAAAACCTCCTTGACAATTTCCCCGGGAGGATGATAAAATAAGTACATTTTGAACCAGTCCCTTACAGTCGCAACTCAACCTGCCATGAAAAAGCACCGGCATTGTACTTTGGTTCACGAGTTACTACCATGAATGGCCATGTACAAGATACAAACCTCGTAAGGAACTGTAGTCGCAACCTCAGGGCGACCACCACTCCAGTAAATTCAGGGGAAATTTTAGCTTTCTATAAGTTCGAAAAGCTGGAAAATGATCCTCACAAATCACGATGGACAATTAAGGACAGAATTAAATAGTTCTATATGCACAGGTTCTTACCAATTTCCTCGATGCGCCCATGTGGTTCCAGTAAACAACAATCATGCTAAGAAGGCTGCACAAAAGTAGTGCCCCACTGCACAAAATAACCTAATACTTAACAACAAAGCAAGATTAGCAAATATTGGTCAAAGCAAGTGGCAGATTTCCAAGTTGAATCTGCCTATAGTCCTACAAACAAGGACTTGGAATATCCTCAAGCAATGCCTGTCATTCAAGTGGAACGAGGGGTTCTTGTTGGGAAAGATGGAGGGAGATCTGACGAGGGTTCAGATGCAGAGATGTAGAGATGTAGTTTCTGATGCTGATGCCTCAATTTTCTCACTCCCAAACCTGGAAAGTACAAAAAAGTTAGAATGATATTGGCACACCTTAAATGGACAAGAAGTGTTGGAAAAAATGGAAAATTGTTCGATTATTTGGGTGTGCCTAAATATGAACAAAAATCCATTTATAGGATGAATGAGAATTGTCTAATTGTGGGAATAGCAAAACCAGATTTATTTGAGGGAGGACGCGAGCGCGTTCGCTGTCACTGAGGATTCATGGGCTTAGGCTCTTTTGCCCCTATTTAGGAGCCAACCATATGCAAACATTATTTGCAAATATCACGATCTTTCTGAAGAGCCTTAAATGAACCCCTCAAATGTCAAGGGCATTGAAGTGGGTTGTCTGGAAGCATAGGTCATGCATGACTCTTAAAATTTTGTTTCTCGCAGCATATCACCTATAAAAGGCATCCCCTACAAGAGTAAAAATACAACTGAGAAAAAATCTTCCTTCTTCTGCTTGTGTCTAAGCATTTTGTTTTTCATCTGAGAGAGAGTACTACGCATAGAAATTCATTTCGAAGCGAGCTATTAGTGTGGTGCACACTAAGCTTTCAACCGCTGTATCCTGGGAGACGGACGTCGATCAAAACCTCTAGCACCCCGGTGAGGCGACGAATTTGTTTTAAGGACACCGTGTGAAACACGGGCCTCGGTTTATGTATCCATATTTATTTTCAGTATTTTCAGATTATGTAAAATGTTTGGGTTCATGGTTTTATGTGATAAAACAACCGGAATAAGATTTTCTATACACTGTTTTTATACCGCTTGATTGCAACAATCTTTGAAAAAGATTCCAACAAGAAGATCTTAGTTTAGAGCACTCAAACAACAATATGCCATGTCTGGAGCACTATGTTACTATAAATAAGCTCAAGATAATGCTAAACCCAATATACAATGCAAGACAGTACAAGCAACAAACAAGGAAATCACTACTATTCATGGGAAAGCTAATTTTTCAGCTTTCTCACTACATGAAAGCATGTAACCTGAGTTGCTCGATTATAGATACCGCATTGCAGCTGTATTCTGAATACCATTTCTTTTTTTTTTTTTTTGCACAATAGTACCTTGAGAAAGTAGCCAATAATCCAATCCAACTCCTGCCTTTGAGGTTCAGTAAGTTACCATGTATACCAACAGGAAGGGAAAAACAACAAAACATTCAGCAAGTATGACACGATGGAGGAAACAAGAAACTATACCTCTAGTTTGTCTTCATTAGCCCAGTGATTGTGGGGAAGAACACGGAATTCCCCAGTCAAACGGACACATTCATGGATGTTTTCCGGAGAAACAAAGTCAAGAGCAACTTTTATGCATGACTGCAAATGATAGAAGCAAGATCACAAAATGAAAGAATCAAGAACTTAAACATATACGCTCAACCACATAGATATGCATAATTTTCCTAATCATACGATAGACGGATAGAGTAGTTTTTCACCAGCCTAGACTAGGTTCATCACACAAAACAAGCCATTTGCAAGCAAAAGCGGTATGGCAACTGCCAAGTATAGGTCATGGCAACGCACACATCAGTATCAATGTTTATGGTACAATGACTTCTCCATTGAAAACAACAGCTCTTTGACAAAGTACCAAAAAATAGCATAGGTGCCATGTACGTTAAGGTTTCTAACTTGATGAGGACATCCAGCTGGTATAAAGACTGCTGCTCCTAGTTCTTGAACAAATGTCCAAGGTTCAACTCCTTCATTAAGCATCAAACATGAACACGGCCAAAAGTGAAATTTCAGTTATAAAAATTATAGACCCACAAGACCACGATGAATAACAAACTAACCAAACTCCTCCTTAAGCTTCCTTTTGTGATGCAAAGTCAAGAAGAATGTCTGGTCATGAATTGGATGAAAAACCTGTAAAATTGAAAGGATAAAAGAAAAAGACACTACAATTAAAAAGGATCATGAGTTGTATACAGCATCAGTGTAATTCAAACCGAACAAGTAAAAGGCAGAAAGCAAGCTCAACAAGACGACAAATAATACAGTTTATCCAATCCATTCAACTTGTTCTTAGAAACACTCTCACCTAGTAGCTTCTCATCATTTGATGAACCATGTGTGTCGGAATGGACCATACCATATAGTTCTTTTTTTTCTTTTTTTTTTATGCTTACCACCACATAGTTCTTTTTGGTCCTGAGCATCATGGTCCTTTTTCAGTGCCTTTACTTTAGAAAGCTGCTGGGGCTTCAGGTTCACTTCTGTTGTGTGTGTCAACAAATTAACCTGAAAGATGTGTATAGTAATGAACAAATCTATGCATATATACCATATATGAATAATGAATGTACAATTAGGATCAAGGCAAATTAACAACATGATGGCTTCATTAAGTCATAATAATCCCCTATAAAGGTATTCACACCAGCAAATGCCTAATTGTATGATGGCAATTGCTGCCCATTCGCAGATTTAGTCTCTATCTGAACAATCAGATGAAGATACAGCATTAGCATTCTGCATTCCTAGACGCCTCAGTGACGAAAAATCTAACAGACGCACTCACACTCATTCCAAACTCCAGTTAACATTTTATAAATACATACATACTAAAGGTAGCTGGGCATCTTCCTTCTCAAGAGAAATAGGACGAACCACTGAAATATGTACACTAATTGCCGAGAGTCCTGAGACTAAATGAAACTTTCACATCAATTAGCATAAAACCATCGAGTCATGGACTATAATGACAATTGATGACCCTTTAGAACATATTTGGTATGCTAGAATCAGTATCATAATTAAGAAAGTTGATGCATAACAAACTAACCAAACTCCTCCTTAAGCTTCCT
Source organism: Vaccinium darrowii (assembly GCA_020921065.1). NCBI lineage: Eukaryota > Viridiplantae > Streptophyta > Magnoliopsida > Ericales > Ericaceae > Vaccinium > Vaccinium darrowii. The sequence continues at coordinate 11,738,878 of CM037159.1, read as the reverse complement.
TTTGTGATGCAAAGTCAAGTAGAATGTCTGGTCATGAATTGGATGAAAAACCTGTAAAATTGAAAGGATAAAAAAAGACTCTACAATAAAAAAGGATCATGAGTTGTATACAGCATCAGTGTAATCCAAACCGAACAAGTAAAAGGCAGAAAGCAAGCTCAACAAGACAACAAATAATACAGTGTCCTAAAACGTCAACATCCTCAAATGTAACCTCCTCAAAAGCACTGTCCCATAAAACTAATGAAAAGACATGGGAACGCAGCTGGGGCAACCTATCAGAATCCATCAATAGAAATTGATGATGTCACAAAGTCAAAACCAAAGGGCAATACAAAATTAAATCACTACCGCTTCCCCTCTCTCAGCAAAAGAAAAGTTATCCAAGGATCTCATTCCCCCAACGCATTCATTCAATTGCTGACAAACAATAAGATTAGCTATCCTTTTCTGGAAGAAGTCATTAATCATGAGACTACCATGAGCCAAAAACCACATTAAAACCTTAACTTAAATCTTAATGGCTTTCCAAATGCTTCCATGATGGAGAAATGTATGCTAATTGACAATCATTGATTCAATGAAAGGACTTGCATGATAAATTAATCAAAGAATGAAGAGACCAAACCCATTTATCACTATTCACTAGCATTAGGACTCAAGGTAAAGTCACAAAGATGACCAACCAAATCAACACGATGATTGAGATCTCTTGAAAAATTAAAGTCCTATGAAACGAGGGAATGTAAACATTCTGAGACTCATTAAACCCGTACAAACTGGGAACAAGACAGCAAAAGAAGAATCCTTCCAAAAACACACAATGTCACCATTTCCCACCTCTAATATTACGAAAGTTATGGGATTGACAGCAACCAGTATTAACCACAAGAGGATCCTTCCATTAACCAAAAAAAAAAAACCTGTTTTGCTAAAATTCATGTGAAAATTGTTAAAAAGCATTTAACTTCAAGGTGGGAACTTCATAACCTGATCTACGGGCTTGCAGTCAAGGTGCCTGAACTCCTTATGGTGCTTTCTAAGATACTCCTCTAGCTTGGCAACATCTTGTCTCCGAAAAATGTTCCACACAGCTCCTCCATCAGGTTTATCCAATCCATTCAACTTGTTCTCAGAAACACTCTCACCTAGTAGCTTCTCATCATTTGATGAATCATGTGTGTCGGAATGGACCATACCATATAGTTTTTTTTTCTTTTCTTTTTTTTTTATGCTTACCACCAAATAGTTCTTTTTGGTCCTGAGCATCATGGTCCTTTTTCAGTGCCTTTATTTTAGAAAGCTGCTGGGGCTTCAGGTTCACTTCTGCTGTGTGTGTCAACAAATTAACCTGAAAGATGTGTATAGTAAATGAACAAATCTATGCATATATACCATATATGAATCATGAATGTACAATTACGATCAAGGCAAATTAACAACATGATGGCTTCATTAAGTCGTAATAATCCCCTATAAAGAGATTGGCACCAGCAAATGCCTAATTGTATGATGGCAATTGCTGCCCATTCGCAGATTTAGTCTCTATCTGAATAATCAGATGAAGTTACAGCATTAGCATTCTGCATTCCTAGAAGCCTCAGCGACAAAAAATCCAACAGACGCACTCACACTCGTTCCAAACTCCAGTTAACATTTTATAAATACATACATACTAAAGGTAGCTGGGCATCTTCCTTCTCAAGAGAAATAGTACTAACCACTGAAATATGTACACTAATTGCTGAGAGTCCTGAGACTAAATGAAACTTTCACATCAATTAGCAGAAAACCATCGAGTCATGGACTATAATGACAATTGATGACCCTTTAGAACATATTTGGTATGCTGGAATCAGTATCATAATTATTAATTAAGAAAGTTGATGTATCACACAAAGTTGAACTCCAGCGACCAATCATGTTTGGCTATGCAAAGCGAAGTCCCACATGCCTGGGTACCAAAGTAATGTGAAATATATAAGCATGAGGGCACACTCACTTCATGAACTTGCTTTTGGGTTTGAGTTCTAACTAAGATCATATAACATGGTATCAAAGCTGGGTACCAAAGATAGGTAGGGTGTGGGTCTCTAGCTTGCACGCCGCATGTGCTGCCGAGTGAGCGCGCGTGTGAAGCAAAGTCTCACATCGCCTAAGTACCAAAGTTATAGGAAATATATAAGCTAAGGGAACCCTCACTTCATGGACTAGCTTCTGGGATTGGGTTGTACTCAAGACCGTGTAACAGGCTAAACATACAACTGTCACCATATCTGCAACAAAGAATCAAGGAAGACAATTACCTACTCTATTCATACTTTCTATTTAGGGCAAGTGCCTACGTTTCATTTGTGTGGTTCTTGTTAAAGCATCCAACTCAAAACCAATTGGCAATGAGTGGAGAGGTCGCCAGACTCATATACTAAATTCGGAGGTTGTAAATTAACCAATATGGGACAATCTTTAACAGCTCTATTCTTTAGTAATTTCATTCTTCCATTCGACGTTTCTTCTTTGTAGCATGTTCTTAGTTGCCATTGAATGTACAACCTGATTAGGTCCCATTCTTGTTTCTTGATTGGTTACTATTATTTCTTTTTATTTTTCAATTTCATTTAGAAAATCTTAATCTCAAGTATTTCCGTGAACTATATTTTTGCTTCACTTAAGCATTCATACAAATCCTTCCTCATTGTGGGGGATATATCTAAAAGTTAAACTGCCTTAGCATCATATCAGTAGTTTACATCCAGATTAAATATTTGTTTGCCATCCCTCCTTTATGGGATGGTTATAAACTTATAATTGCTAGTTAAAAACCGTAGCAGATTTGATACCCCAGTGTTCAATCATTTATAGATTGGAACCAATTTGAAAACACGACACGAAGCTTCAATTTAGTTTAAAAAATTACCACAGTTACATAAGTCATTCACATGATTGATCACCCACTTACTAGCAAAAAGAATTCATGTGACCATCTATCTTAGAAAGCAAACCAATTTAAGAAGATGATCATTTATAGTTCTGACAATTGAGAAAACCAAGTGCTGAATTCTAGTATGAATCCGAAAATTACAATACAGAGTGTACCATCATTGAAACTTAAAATGGAAAATCACAAGATCGTGTAGCTGGACATTTTGAAATGGACAACAAAATTACATCCGAAATTAGGAGAGAGGATAATCATAATATATATGTGTGTGTGTTTGTGTGTGTGTGTGCGTGGACATGAGTAGGGACAGGAACCAGCACTTTGACTGAAATACCACATGCAGAGTTTGCTGGAAACAATAGGAACTGAGCTGTGACTATGAATTGAATCCAGCCTATGGAATATGCTTTTCTGGAAATTTAGGTAGTATCGTCATTTCTGTTGATGCCATGTATCAAATATGACCTCTCTTATGTCGGGTCGGGTCCACAAGAAAAGTTCATATATGCACAAAAACAAAAATAAAGGCCTTAACATGCAGAAACTTCTAGCGTTTGTTCTACACAAGATTAAAGGCAAGTAGGCAAACACTTGATAAAAAACGAATAAAATTAAAGTAGGTAATTGTCCATCTATCTAGAATTCATACCGCATCTGACATGTCACAATGAAGCTTCGTGACAGAATCTCCATGTCCAAGCTCTTCAGCAAACCGTCCGATTATTGAGATAAAATAAATAATCTTAATTAATCAAAGTCAAAATTGGCAAAAAGCCTGCAAATAATTATTGGTCTCGGCAAAGTATGGGTTCAAAAGATGTGGGCTAGACCAAAAGAAGATGGGCCTATTCAATTGGCCAAACGGGCCACGAAATTGGGCCAATCCATGAACGCAGGCCCAACCAAATTATCATGGGTCCAAAAGAATATATATATCTTGATGTGATTTTTTTCCATAAGAAATGTCAATTTACTCTTATGGAAAGAAAATTAATCAAAGGGAATTTATATATACACATGTATATATTTGACCTGATTTATTTCCATAATAAGAGGTCAATTTGCTCTTATGGAAATAAAACCAATCAAGGACAATATATATATATATATATATATATATATATATATATATATATATATATATATATACTTGATTTATTTCTTAAATGGGAGGCTGATTTACTCTTATTTGGAAATACAATCAATCAAAAGAAACTTTCCAAATTAGAGGTCCCTCTCCTTGAGCCTATAAATAGAGGCTCTCATTAAGAAGAAAAGAACATCTGCAGCCAGGGAAATTCTAGAGCACTCTCAAGCAGTTCTCAAGCCTTCTCTGCAAGTTCTTCTCAAATCCCTCAAGTTCGTGTGGAGGATCAACAAGCACCAAAGCTACGTGCCGATTCATCCATAACAACAACGGTCTATGCGTCAGCTAGGGAAGATCATCCTCAAGTTCACCGTTTGTTCGAGATAAAGCTGTTCAAGCCCTCAATCAAGCTTCGTTCTTCAAGCTTCTCAACTCGAAGATCTGAAAGAACTACAAACCGATTCAATCCTACAACAAGCTTCCATAGCCGTTAGGTTGCACCATCAACTTCGGAGATCGAATCAGAGGAATTATTCTTTATTGTAAAGAATTTAATAGAGATTGTACCCGCATTCAATTCAAATCAAATCAATAAAATATATTTTGTGCATCTTTTTCTTGTCTTTATTGCAGGACTCGAATTTGTGTTTTACAAGCAGTTTATTCCTTTTTCGAGGCCATAACATGTTAGTTTAGTTACAACAATTTTTGAGGCCATACGGATGTTAATATTGTTTTGGTGTTGCTTCTTGGATGCGACTTGGAGGGAACATGCAGTAGCTTATTCGTTTTCTTATGCTGCAGCTTATTCCTTTTTCTTGCTTTTGGTTATGCTAGATCCAATTCGTGCTTTGTTTGTTGGATGCTTTGTTTGGGGAAAGGAAAAAAATGTAGTGAAAAATCAGTGGCTTACCTATGTGTCACTAGAATGCAAAATGTAGTAAGGAATATGCACAAGGATGATGGTGACTTAACTACTATTAGTCCCTCTAAACATTAATTCTCAATGGCTCATCAGGAAATGGTATCTTCATATTTGAGCTCTCTTGTGCTATGCTACTAATCCAGTTCCTTGCAGCTCTTTCTTTGTAGGAATATTGAGATTCAAAGACTGAGCTCCCTTACAAAGTTAGCGGAATTTGAGAGTCAGTAAGATTTCAAAGCTAGTGAAATTTTAGAACCGGTGCAAATTAGTGAAATTTCAAAGGTAGCAAAATTTGATAATTAATGGAAATTAATGGAATTTGATAACTAGTGAAACTAATGGAATCTAAGAAATAGTGATAATTCGTTGAACATTAAGAATATTCTCAGTCCAAGTGGATCACTTAAAAAGGGACGGAGGGAGTATCAAACAACGATGTAGCAACTAGCTATGCAAATGGAAGAGGAGTTGTAAATGTATTGCTATGCAACAATCCCTAACATTCTCAATTGAAACCATCCAACTTGACCAAATAAGATAGATTTCAAATGACATCCCAGTAACAATTTGGCCAAACAAATCAATAAATCTCTCCTAATACTAACAATCTACACTATTAAATCAAGGTCATAATTAAAATTATTGAACTTGCTAGTAAGCTGCAGAAATAGGAGCATTTAGTATCCACATCAAGCATTGTTTTTGTTGCTGCAGTATCCTTCACCTTCCTTTATATATTGCATGTAAACCACCCACTTTTCTTCCCCTGAATCAAACATTTCCCATTGGGCTGTAGTAGCAGACATGTCAATGGTATCCGCCTTGGTCACCATTTGTGTAGTGTTAGCAATGCTCTGATTTTGCCCACCGGATTTCGATCTCTTTTCCTTTCCACCCTCATATGAAGGACCTAATGATATCGGCAAGTAGCGGTAGAGCTTTTCCATTGAATTATGCTGAAAGGAAAGTCAAATAACAATAGCAAAAATAAAAGGTAGAAAACAAAAGTATAGAAGTAACATAAAGATAAAAGAGGAAAGACAGAAATCAGCATGAAAGCAGTTTGCATAGTTTAACAATAAAAGCAGAACACGGCAGCATCAGCAGCTAAATACAAAGTTAATAATTCAAAACTCGTCATCATCTTCCTCGGCTATATGCTTTGCAAGCTCTTGCTCTTGTTGTTGCCTCTCCCTCCGCTTCTCAGCGCTTTCTTTCTCCTTGTCGGAGTTTGGAGGAAATCGAAGAGCACGCACAGCTTCGTTATGCATATCGAGGCAGAAAGCAATCCTAGAGTTGAAAGCAATTTGAGGCTCATTCGTAGAGTAGATCCAGTGTGGCACCCACTTGCACGATCCAGTGTGGCATCAATGGCGCCATATCGGATTGCTTTGGCAACAATACTTTCAGCATCAACAACAGGATTTTCAGAGTCCAGTCTCAGCTTTTTGGCAACATCAGTAAGGGAGATATGCGAATACGAAATGCTGATGTTGCGTATGCCAGTCCTTATAACAATGTGTCGCAGCCTAACAATTAAGTTCTGGGTCCCATCAGTGCAAAAAGTAGTGGAGAGCTTCTCAACAACAGCTTTGAATAACTTCAGATCTCCAACTCGAACAGCCTGAAAAGTGGACACATCAGGTTAATCGGCGACAAAAGCCTCGGAAAGATAACTGCATAATCGAAACGAACCTGAATAGTTAAAAAAACTTCATCTAAACTCGAAATAGTTCACAAAAGATTTAAAAAACTCCTGTAGAATGTGCTTTTTAGAGATCCCAATAGGCAACAGGGAAAAGCCTATGCCTTTTCTTATCCTTTTCTTTCATAAAGTCTTTTACAACTTTCCAAGCCTTGATCCCAGGGGAACGAAATGTGAAGGCAAATACCAAAACATTCGAGGAACCAAGACTCACATTTGTAAGCTCAAAGTAAGGCCTCAAAGCCTTCTCCATGCCCTTTTGCATAAACACAGTCCTCTCGGGAATTTCTCCGAGCAGAAGGCGGACTATCACTGCCCACTTATTGCATTGTACCCGGAAGCCAAGAGCTGCAACAGGGGCCTTCCGAGCAGGCTGCAGTAGCGACTCTTTTGCATCTGTATACTCTAATTGTATGGTCCTTATCTTTCCAAGATAAAAGAGATAGCGACAAAAAAACTCATCGTGCCAATACTAAAACTCATAGTTTCAACATTAAAAAATAAAGAGTTGCACCACATCCCACCGGTAACCTAGCTGTTTTATTTGTCAATTTAACACAGCTAGAAAGCCTAGTTACAGCTACAATCTATATAGAACCAAAACCAATCAAATATATGACAGCTAAAGCAAGCATCATAACCGTAAACCAAACATAACATAAAGTGAAATCAAAAGTGGTCTCTAAAAACCAAAACTAACATAAAAGAAGCATGAAATCTGATTCCCTATTAATCTATGTCATTTAGGACTGAAGCCACATCCCATCGGTTGGCACCGTGGCCTCATGATTTGGCTTGTAAAGTCGGGGTTCACTTGCTGAATGATGGTTGTCATTCTGGTACGAGGAGATAAACTCTGCATTGGTCGCTTTTTGATTACGCACATCCAAATTTTCACACGTTCGCTTTGTATGTCCAATGCCCTTGCATAAGGCAAATGACATTTTGTTTAAAAAAAATTAAGCAACCTATACTCATATAATGCATTAAGTGAAGAATAACTCGCACTTGCAACGCCCACATGTCCTTGCTTTTGGTGGCACACCCCTAGATGACGATGCCCCCGGTTTCCCGTGGCTATCATCCGAGTACGAGGAGGTAAACTCTACATTGGTGGCTTCTTGCATGTCGTTTTCACTACCATCTTTTTGCTTACTCCCAACAAATTTTTTACACGTTCGCTTCGTATGACCAATGCACCTGCATAAGGCAAATAGCATTTTGTTTACAAATTTTTAAGCAACCTATATTTATATAATGCATTAAATCAAGAATAACTCGCACCTGCAATGGCCACATTTCCTTGCTTTTGGTGGCACACCCCTAGATGATGATCCCCCCGGGTTCCCCTTGGTATTGACTACAATAGGATCCCGAACTCCAAATAGTTTGGGTGCAATATTTTCTTCAGCACCATCAGTGTTACCTCCATTTCCCATTTCACCACCGTTGTTGCTAATGTTATTTATCATTTCCCAATGCTTCTTCATACGACATGTCATGTGAAAGGCTATTTCCCTTGCCTCATCAAATTCAGCATCTAAGTGTGAGGCATAGTAAGCCATTTCATTGTAAGATGAGCTCAACATAGCATACCGCGCAGTTTGTGTTAGTGTCTGGGAAATTTTAGGAAGGCTTGGCTGTTGACGCTCTAGACTTGCATGTCTTGCCCACCTTGGCATGAAACAACCGAGAGGAATAGATATTAGTTGTTCACATTTCATGACAAAAATCATGTGACAGCAAGGAATGCCAAACGACTCAAGCTTCAAGCAACTACATTTAATTGTGTCTAGAGATGGATGATACTCTAACCTCCATGTAGACTTAAATGAGTACTTCCCCAAATAGTAGATGCGATGATCCTCTTTGTCAATTTTATTATTCAAAACCAATACACCCTCTTTCTCTATCTTCCCGAAAAAAATGAGAAAATTTTCCGCGTAAACAATTCAGCTCCATGTTTCTCTAGGCTTATTAATTTTGTTTGGATAACTGGAAAACTGTTCTCCGTTACTGCCTCGGCCTCTGCCTCCTTGAAACGCATCCTATTTAAACCTCTGTCGAAATGTCCTACAAATTCATACAACCTTAGTCCAGGCCTAAGAAAATCGTTGAAATATGCATTCATACCCTCACAACGTTGGGTGCTCCTCATACCAACAAACAAATGGCCTCAAAGATAGGATTCAGCCCACTTATGACACTTTGCGTAAGTATCTACCACCCAATTGTTGTTCTCAATATCATACTTTTCCACCACTTTAGCCCAAGCATTGTTAAACACATCCATCTCACAATCCATTTTTGATAACCGCTTGAAATCTTCTTGAAATTCAGGTATGTGGACATTGGTTGCAGCGTTTCGCTGTAGATGCCACATACACTAACGATGCTTGCAACTCGGAAAAATAGTTTCAATTGCTTGACGCATTGCCTTGTCTCCGTCGGTTAGTACAGAAATGGGCCTTTTACCATCCATGGCCTCCATAAGGGTTTGCAGCACCCACAAGTATGTTTCCACCTTCTCATTGGCCAGTAATGCGCAACCAAATATGGTCGTCAAATAATGATTACTCACACCAGCTAGAATGATAAATGGCTTCTTGTATGCATTAGTCCTATAGGTCGTGTCGAAGGCCAATACATCACCAAATGCGGCATAGTCCCTTCGAGACCTTGAATCAGCCCAGAACAATTTATCCAACCGGTTCTCCGCATCAACATCGTAATTGTAGAAAAAGTATGGGTCCTCAGTAGCTTTAGAAAAGAAGTACCCCAAATCACCCTCGGCATCACCGTCCCTCAGTTCTGTTCTACGCTCAGCTTGAATAAGGTTGTGCAAATCTTTACGAATAAATCCCACATTCGCATGACCACCACATTGATTGGACATAAAATCCATGATTTGGCTTGTCTTCATACAAACATCACGCATAGCCCTTGTCTGGGCTTTGTCGGCACTTGTCACTAACCTATGTGACCATAGGAAAGGGACACATTGTGGGGATGCCAGGAGATGATTGTGTTCATTGTCAAAGTGTGTCACTACGTATTTTCCCATTCCCCGATCCTATCGCACGCGAAATAGTGCTCCACAACCAACTCTAGTTTCTGCCCTCGGTCTTCTCTTTCGTTTTGCACTGTCATAGTACTTACTTGCCCTTGCCCCTTGCCCCTTGCTTCGAACACACTCACTTCCTACTCATTACCACATTGCCCCCGCACATTTTTCTTCTGTCTTTCTTTATGCTAAATCCACTCACTTTGGCAAATAAGTTGTAAAATGTATGTGCATCATCCTCCGAATCAAATTTCATTTGAAAAATCTCAGCACCTAAATTGTCGTGGACTTGTGAGTTCAACCGTTTTTGTTTCCCATCAACACCATCAGCCTCACCCGTGTCCATGGGGTTAAAAGTTTCAAAATCGGCCTCATTTTTCACTTCCTGTTCTTCACCTTCAACACTGCTAACTTTCTTTCTTGATGGAGAATGCACTCGTTCCATAAACCTACAAATACAATATTGCAAATAGAGTTAAAGGAGAAAATGAATAGGGTTCCTATGCATGATAATGTGTAACAATGAGGCAGTCATAAAGGTGTCATCGACCAATGGTTGTTCTTAAGTTAAGGTTAAGCTTCAAAAAAAAAAAAAATTCATATGCAAATGTAAGCCTCAAATGCCCGTGCAATTTACTAAAGCAAATCACTTGCAATTGTTAAACAACGGAAAAGCTTTTGGTGGTTGGAACAATGGACAGAGTCCTATCATAGAAGCTTCTGGTGGTTGGAGTACTAGACAGAGTGTTTTCCTGAGCAAGAATCATCTAGTGATAAGCAGTAGTCCGATATCGTTAGTCTTTTTGAGCTTTGTGTAGCTTGATGCTATAGTATAACTAGGAAAAGAATGACCCCCCATAAATTTCCATATTGTATTATTGAACTAGAATTTCCAGATAGACTTAGATTCTTGTACAGGTTCCTTAATTAGGTAAGAGATGAATCATTTGTTTGGTGGTCTTCTTTAAGGGGGATGATGCAATGTGGAGCAAACAAAAGTGATAAATTATCTTTTTATCACAACAACTGAAGGCCATAAATCATAGTAGAAATTCTACTCTAAGTTGAAGTTCGACTAAAAACAGAAATTAGGTGATTTACTCATGTTTTTTTAATGCACTACAGCATCATTTGCTCAAGCGATTCTTTTTATGTGTTTTCAGCACTCAATCCAGATAAGTGGATTGAATTTAAACTACAAAACAGAGCAAAAGTTAGCCACAATGCTCACTTATTCAGGTTATCCTCCTGTCTTGCTTATTAATTCTACGCCCTATGTCCATTTTTGTTGGCCCGTGTTTGTGAAATCAGACTTTTGACGGAGCCATAATTGTTACACTTTAAAAACTTCTGCTCCATTCGGTTCATAACTTCATATCCTGACTCTACAGTTATGCACTGATGGAAAAAGTAGAACTGCGAATTTTTTTATTAAAGAATTGAAACAAGCAAACTTTAAAACTTTAAACGAGCAAACTTTATGAGAGGCTTGGCTTTTGTTAATCCTATAAAGATAGACCTTTGTTTTATATCCAGAATAACACATGTTGCCTACTGCCCCTTTCAACCAAGACACTTTTCTAAATTTCTTCTACAAGGCTGGAGGCACCATTGTACTTTTTGTAGTCCAATAACAGATTTTGAACTTGTAGAAGCTACAGAAAGTGCTATTTAGTGGAGAGGTGGTTTTATAAACACAGGAAAGGGTACTAACTTAACTAGTTGAGGATGAAACGATATATCCATACAAGCATCTCTCAGACATTTCGTCGAATACGTAAAATACAAGTGAAAAAAAAATCATAAAACCCAAACATAAATCATAAAGTTTTGAGAGAATGAGCATTTTTTAGTGACAGAAGTTAAGATATCTAAAAAATCATAAAACCCAAACATAACCGGAAACCACAACTGTGGTGAATCCCAGAATAGGAAAACACATTTTTTCGAGCATTCAAACTGAGATTTAGTTCATGCATTCTATCAAACAGTTACCACGCGATGTAACTACAGATTTCAGAGATGTGCTTATAGTAATTTTAACTAGTGTGGTGAAATAGGAACGTATTGCAGGTGGGTCTTGCAAACAATACAAATTCGAAGCTTGAATGTTGTGTTCATTTACTGGCGCTGGGTTCGCAAAATTGATTACAGATGATTAAACCCACAAACTGGAGAAAGGGAAAAAAAAAACAAGGAAAAAATAGAAAGGAATTGAACAAACAACTTGATTACTTACTGTACTCTTGAAATGGTAGATGGATTTCCGGGAAACACTTCGAAGTTTGAAACTCCCTTCCACTCCAAGATTCATTGAGAAGGGGGAAATCCACAACCATCAGAAGCACAGGGAGGGAGACGAAAGGGAACTGCTTATGCGGTTTACAGAGAGAATATTGCGTGGGAGGAAGAAACAATCGATACAGATCGTGGAGAGAGAAGAGAGAATGGAGGGAGAGGTTTTTACAGATCGTGGAGAGAGAGGAGAGAATGGAGGGTCAGTATTTGGATGACTGGATGTACAGGTGACCAATATTACGCCTCTAAATTTTGAACGGTTGAGATTGAATAATTAACATCTAATGGTTAAAAGGAAGGGTGCATATGGTACATCTCAAAATAGGGGTGTGTACCGCAACTGGACCCATTACTTTTCTGTACTTTGCTTATATGCCAAAGCTACCACAGACAAACCTTGGGTCTAGAAACTTCATCAAGGCTTACAAAATACTCTAATGCATTCGTGCACTTGTTTATGTACATTCAATTGACATGGAGAAACTAATAGGCAACATGAATGGAAAAGACATGCAGAATACCTTTTCCGTTGTTTTATCGGTCGACTTGGATTCCTGATTTCATAGTTGTTTTATCGGTCTCCGATACATATCCATTGTCCGGTACCCACATGCCACAACCTTCCGAGTATTCATGTTTCATAGTTCTCTACAGTTTTTTTTTAATTGATGTTTGCATTATACCTTTTCCGTTGTCTCTCTCTATTGGTTTCTAACTTCTCAAACTATCTCTTATTTAGAAGCATTGTCTCCCAAAGTATTGCCTCCATTTTTGTTTTCCTATTTATGTTTTCCCACTCGATCCTCTATATGAAAATCTGCAATTTGGTTACTCCAGCTTATTCTCTAGAATTGTAGATCTAGTTTCCTTGTTATTTTGTGTCTTGGATTTGGGGTGTTCTTTCCTGGTTGAGATCTCTAATTCTTGCATTGCCTTTCCCCTTGAATGATCCAAGCAGATCAAACTGGAGCATCACAGAAAATGCAGGTTTGTTCATATTTATAGTGGAGGAATTATTTCCGAGCTAATGCTGTCAACATATGGATTTTCTGAATTTTTTTTCAGGTGCCTTACTAGTTCTAAGCCAAAACCGACAGAAAGGGGCCAAGGCACCATTTCTGGTGGTTCAACGACACAGACTCACTTTGCCAATGCTCAAGTTGGCAAAGTCAAATTTTTGGCTTACTGGGTTTCTTCTGGGGCATCCTTTATTCTCGAAAGGATCCTCAACATTCACAAGGACACTTACACAAATTTCTCAATGAAAGATGAGAATTTACAAACTGTACTACTTGAGTCGTTTGCCTCGTTCATTGAAAAGATGTCAAATACTAAGGTCTATGAAGTGCAAGAGTATGTACTAAGGAGGGCCACAGCTTCGGTCGAGGAATTTGAGCAAGTTGGGCTGGAGTTATCGTGGTTGAAGAAGAGGTTGGAGGAAGCAAAGAAGGTTAATAAATGTTCACAATCTCTGATCTACGTAGACTTGTGCAAAATTGCTTTGAAGGTGGGTAGAGCTAAGGTTCGTGAACTCGAAGAAGGGTTAGCCAAGTCCAAGGCGGAACTGGAGGATTTGTCAACGGGCTTGCCAAATTCACTAGCAGTGAATGATAAACTACTTATGCACGTTGTATAAAAAAGGAACTGTTTGCTTGACTGTGTTGTAAAAAACCCAAGAATCAAGGCCTAGAATCTATGTCAAACACCCTCTAAGTCTTTAGAGTCCTAAACTTACAATTCTGTTTGCCACATGACTCTTTTCGCGTTTAAAATAGGTTGGGGATTTCTAGTATATTTTTCATGTAATTAACTAGATTCTGCATCAGGGTAAGGCTAAGTTTGTCTACACGCGCAATACCCCATCTTGTTAGGTTACAATAGATGGTACAAGCAGTGGCGGATGTAGGAGTCTTAACGTAGGGGACCAAATAACATGTATTTATAAATTAATAACAATATATCATCCATGTATACTAATAACGCAATTTTTACAGGAACTTTCTTTGTAATATTTACAAACAAATCTAAAATGTAGTAAAAATATTCGGATGATTGGGGTTTGTGCAAATGCCCGAACTCCCGCTTGCACCCTTAGGTCCCCCCCGGCGAGCTCCTAAAGGGAGACAACATGCATTGGTCATGGTTTTAAGTTCTTGCGTACGACTGTTTATTGTATGATGGTGGTTACGATGGAAACAATCTCTAGCATGGTTAAAAAGTTTGCTACATTTTTTGGCCTATAAAAAAAATATATATATATTTGCTACATTTTTCCTCCGTCAATATATCTTTTACAGATTGAATAGATTTTTCCCAATTTCTTTTTAAAACAATAGATTCGCACTGTTCTCTTCAAACAAATGCTTAGCTTGTAAGTGTTGGATTTGGCTTCTCTTTGGTTTTTTGAGGACTTGCAAGACTATTTCTTTTGTAGGAGATTGCAAGTCATGCACTGCAAGCCAAATCCATTTTGCAAGTAGATCCATTTTGCAAGTATATTTTTTCAGAATCGAAATCTTCTGTGCTGAGCTCTAATCCTTTGATTAGAGTGGATAAGGGTAATGCAAATGGATCTCGATCTGGAGAGTAATCAAAGGCCTAATGATAATCGTAATATGGTGGCGAGGGTCATGATGTTGTTAATTTGATTGATTTACTGGAGATAGCTATGGTGGTAAGCGAGACGCATGCAGAAATAGATAGAAATAGATGTATCTAAGATCGTCCAAACTGTGAAGCAGATTAAGGAATTGAATACTGAGAATGTGCGTCCGAGAAAAGCCCTGGATGCTAAGGAAATATTAGTTGACAAAATAGGGGCCAATCAGATCAACAAAGAGAATAGAGTATTGGTTCTCTCCTTGATCCGGTTGAGGTGGAAGTTTTGGGAATGGATAAATGCAATAATCAGAGTGTTGTGACTTGTGAGGCATTATTTCATTGATAAGAAGCTTTTTTGTTTATGGTTGATTGTTATTATGTAGGGTTGGCAATGGTGACGGGGCACGGCCGGAGACTACTATCCTCGTCCCCGAACCCCTCCCCCATCCCCAATGGGGATTTTTCCCCCCTCCATCCCCGCCCCAAACGGGGAACGGGGATCCAAACCGGGGATTCGGGGACATTCCAAGCAGCAGCAGAATAACCGATAAAAAAAAACAGCATAAATAAACAACACCAAGAATCAGAGGGAGATTTGGGTTCATCATAAACAGGGAGAATCATCATCATCATCTAGTTTACTTCATAAACAACAAAACATCATAAACAAAACGAACAGAGAGAAACCAGATCATGGATGTTTGTTATTTTGAACAACTTTTTATACGAAAACCATGTTCGTTCTAAGTCATAAATGATATATTTGTGAGTGTGGACATCGATTGGTTATGGTTTCATGCAGATTGCATGGCGGAGTGCACTTGGAGGTGCAAGTTATCGTCGAGGTAGAACCCCAGATCTGTATGGTGCGGCGGCTGTAGAACGATGAACCCCAGATCTGTATGGTGCGGCGGTTGTTGTCGACTCGTCGGTATGGCGCTAGGTGTTCGGAGTGGCTGAGAGAGAGTGGTAGAGAGAGAGATGGAGAGAGAGATGAGTGGGAATAAGCTCAGCTGTGGTTAGAGAGAGAGATAGAGTATACGTGTAGGTATAAGAACCCCAGATCTAACAAGTGATAAATACACTTTAGGTCCTGTAATTATGTTTATATATAATAAAATATAAAATGGGGATTTGGGAACGGATCGGATCGGATTCGGGGCGGGGATACACTACTACCCGTCCCCGATCCGATCCCCAATTGTTTTTAAAAAAAAACTCCAAATCCGACCCAATCTCCAAACAGATCTCCAAAACGCCGATCCATTCGGATCGGGGAGCGGATTGGATTCGATCGGGTCGGGGGAAATTGCCATCCCTATTGTTATGGTCACGTGTAGAAACAACATGGTGTATCAATAAAAGAGGAAGTTGAATACCGATTAACGTGTTTTATTGTGAAGTTGTGAAGAAGAGGTCAGGTTCTCTTCAATTTGTGCCAACCGCAGGTCTCTCCCCTCAAAGTGGGACCATTCTCCTTGTGTTTTTATTTTTGTTACAAGAAAGTTCGTATCAAGTGGTAGGTGCGAACATAATGTCCCACATCAAATAAGTATGAGTTTGGCCTTGTCACTTGTGTATATAAGCTCTTGGACATTCTCTCACTTAGGGCGAGTTCTACCCATGAGTTGTATCATCTAGTATCAAAGCTAGCCACCACGTTGCAACTCGACCCACACAGGGGTGACTTCTAGGACAGATTAAAATACTTAAAAATTGTTGAATACTAATGGGTAAGTAAAGTCGCCAAAAAATAGCAAGTGTTAGGCCATCTCCAGCAGCATCTCTATAAGTCCGGCGAAGGCAAGATGGCGAGCCCATCACCCATTTCTGACGCCCAGCAGCCTTGCCGTCAGCCTCACCAACAAAATCGCGGCTACAGTACCTCGCCACAGCAGGCGAGGTATGGCGAGATCGGAGCGAGATTGCCAACGCCCCTCTCTCTTTCTCTCTCTCTCTCTCTGTCGCTCGTCGGAAAAATAAACCGTCGGAATAATTGCGCTAAAATCGTTTTGAGACACCCACAGTGTTAGCCGACGTCGAGACGAGACGATTGGTGCAAGATCCGTCACCGTCGGAGCTCCGGTGCCGCAGCAAGCGCCGGTCAAAGGTGGCGCGTTCCGGCGAGTCAGATCTACTCGTGCGTGTGTAGTGCACGCGCGTGCCAGGTGGAAGATGATTCTGCCATTTTGGTGAGGCTATTGGGTGTTGGGGGCTTGCCAAAATGGTTTTTGGCACTTTTTCTAGCCAATATGGTGAAAAAAATGAAGAGGTTGTTGGAGATGCTCTTACGTACCATTAGGTTAGTGTCAGGCCGCCATGCTACCAATATATAACTGACTCTGCTCGGAATAAACTCCGCTGCAAACTCGTGTTAAGCCAAGCAACTCGTTCAAGAATAGCTCTGTGATATCCCACATTATCAACATATCGAAAGGGAATTCGATATATAAGGATACCCAAGCGCAGCTATTGTATCACGTTTTTAGGCCAAGGGTTAGCAGGTCAGTTGACACAAATCATTACAGGTGGTATCACAATTTGCACCAATCGGAACTGTGAGTCAGGTCATAAAGAGACATGCTTGGGTGAGCCCGACAAGGGGGGAGCTTGAGGTGCTTATCGTGCTTGGGCGGGTCCCACATTAGGAGCTTGACGTGTTTAAACGGATCTTGTCACACATCGCTTAGTGGATGGAAGTGATCGACCATGGGAATCAACGAGAACTTGTGATCTTAAGTGGGGTAAATTTTGATATCCCACAATGGTAACATACTACAAAAAACAATTCCACATTTAAGAATCCAAGCAGCTACTGTGTGGCTATGAGACAATGTATAACTTGAAATAACCTTTGAGCCATGTAATTAAGTTAAAGGTTCAAAAAAGCCAAGATTGAATGCATTTTAGATGTCCTGCAATTTATAAAACTGATTGCTAATAGCTCGGAAGTCTTCCATTTACGAAAAAATGTTAGCAATTTGACAGAATTCAGATTGAGACGGTAGGAGTCTATTTGATGACTGAATGAAAGTTTATGGGTGAATTTGATTTTGTTTGAACGTTTGGGTGCCTATTAGATATTGAGGTTAAAAGTTGGGGATATTTTGAAAATTTCCCAATATAAATTTCAGGGTGCACAATGTACTACTACTCCCTCCGTCCGGATTTGTTGGTCCACAAACATACTTTTTCAAGTCCTAAAATGTTTATCCATTTTCAAATGTTAAAGGATAAAGTATGCAAAATTTACTTTTTTGCCCCTTTTCTAAAACTTTAAAAAAAAACAACTCAAAAACTAATTTTTTTAAATAATGTGTTTACATTTTTGAATTTTTTTTGCACCGTATTAAAGTTCTCAATGAGATCTATCAAACAAGATCCATATTGATTAAATTTTTCTTTTTGTAACTACATTATTTTTTAGTTTGAAAATTGCATGTAATTTTGTAGTCAAATTAGAATGGAGGGAGTATTAAATTGAGGAATTGGGGATAAAATAGGAAATTAACAAACTCAGGGGGTGTTCCACTAAGGTAGTTTTGTTTTAAAACTGCCTTGATTTTTGTGTTATGTGATGTATTGTGAGAGGATGACTTGTCTCGGTTTTTGAAAAAAAATTAGTGTTTGGAAAAAACTAGTTAGTGGAACACCCCTAAAAAGGTAATTCAAAAAAAGTTGGAATTCCTAAAATGGACCAATAAATCCGGACGGGGGAGTATAAATTATTTTTAGTTCGTTGTGTGGCATGTCGATAAATTCGGGCACGTAGGGTTTTCGATCCTTCGATCTGCGCCTCTCTCTTCCCTTTTCGTTCCGCGTCTCTCTCTCTCTCTCTCTCCCCGCCCCCCCTTTAGCTTATTGCATTTTGGGTCGTTCTTCGTTGTTCGAGCCAGGAATCAAAGAGTTGGTCAGGTAACGAGGGGAAGGGATACAATGTCGGGATATGATGATTGTACTGGAAGGTAACCTTTACTACTGGCTATTCTTCTTTTCTGCCGTGTATATGGATCATTTACAACTTCTGTTAGTGTTGCATCTCATATAGATAGATCTTATGTCTTGGTTTTTGCGGTGGCTGGAATTAGGGAATTCCTTGGAGTGGACAACCAGTTAGGGGGCCGAGTACATGAACCTAGAAACTGTTATCCCGATGAACAGATGATGTCAGTTGATAGTCTGAATCCAGATGTGGTTTCGAATGGAGGACAGACAACTACCGAAGGCTCAAGCCGTTCTCTAGACGAAAGCCATAGCGATTGCGATAAAGGCCCGGGAGACATGTTGGGTTTGGAAGACGGGGTCCCTGAGGATGATATTTGGGACGAATGGTGAGCTT
The DNA here is from genome assembly GCA_020921065.1 of Vaccinium darrowii. Classification (NCBI taxonomy): domain Eukaryota; kingdom Viridiplantae; phylum Streptophyta; class Magnoliopsida; order Ericales; family Ericaceae; genus Vaccinium; species Vaccinium darrowii. The sequence goes on along the minus strand of CM037159.1, from coordinate 11,719,918 downwards.
TTAAGTCATTCGTTCTAGTTCGTCCCTCTCTCTTTTTTTCTTTGCTCGGTTTGTCTCTTACTTTGTCTTCTCTTGGTTTATTATGTAATCACACGGGATGCGTGTGCAATCCTGACCGCTTGAAAGATCAAGTAGACTGCGTTCGGTTTTGTGTTTTCTTGGGGTCAAACTTCTCGAAAGCCCGAGGCCAAACTTCTCAAATGCCCGATCGGTTTCGATTTTGTATTTCACAAACACAATATAGGCAAAAATTGCAGTATACCCATATTTCTCCACTAGTTGAATTCAGTTCCATCATCGAAACTTCAAACAGGTTTTTCGAGATCTCCATTTCTCCTTTTTTGCTTGTAGTTCTTCCAATCATAACTATGTGTTTTCCTTGTTAAGAATACAAGAAAAGGAGTAGGAGAATGGGGTTTGAGGGAAGGTTAATACTCTGAGATTTGGTAACCGAAACAGTTCAGTAAATTAGGGGAATTTTGACATGTTTACCCATTGCTCTTATTGAGAAGAGAAGGCAGGCAAGCAGTAAAAACAATTTTAGTCTTTATATTAGTTAATTTTGGAAGCTAAAAGTATGAACCAGCCTCATTTTTTGGTCCACTCCGAAGGGTGCTCTCTCTTTGTAGAATAGGTAGAATAGAATAGATTTGAAGTATAGGAGGTGTAATTTGAATTTAATCGCTCCTTGTTAGCATCTATTATGCTTTGGTTTGAGGCTGGGTTGCCATGCGGGTTGTCATCACTCAGTCAAGATTACCTAGGCAAGGATCCATAGGGTGTGTCGGGAAAGTCCATCTGTTATTTCACGAGGTCGGAACGAGGTATTTGAATAGCAACACTCATGTTGTTGCTATTGTATACAACAACAATAATAATGGAACCCATCTCGTCCCCAATCATTGGGGTATGGGTGTTGATGATTGTAGACAGCCTAACCTTTGGCAATATAGGTACAAAGTAGCCCCCTAAATCTCAAAGAACCGAGGAGTTACAATACGTTTTGCTGCAAAGCCATGCCCCCAAATCGAAGCCAAAAGGCATCAGAGGGCGGGCCTAGAGACCCAAATCAATATCTATGCTCATTACCATGCTTCCTCATTCATGGTCCACACTCAGAGCATCGGACTAATGAGCACATATGTTGTGGATGAATGTTTTGGAAAACTAGCCGTCTTTATGTTTGCCTACATTATTTTTTATTTTTTATTTTTTTGAAAGGCAAAAAGAAAGCCGTATTATGTTTGCCTACATGATGTCTGCTGACATGAGTGTCATCAGAGTATCATTTGCGCATGAGACAAATTTAATACCTGCACGCGGAAGCGTCGTACGTATAGTCACTGCAGAATTTATGGTTTGAATAGTTTGAATGATTGAGAAGTTCATTCTTGTGTATCTTTGGTTTTCTCTCTTCTCCATGCCACATTTGTTGGCTGCTGGTGTTATAATATCCTTGTTTTCTATTCTTCTATATTGTAAAACAGGGATGCTGCTGCTCTACTCCAGTCTGAGCGTAGAAAGGTTCAAGTATTGGGAAAGAGAAGGGATAGGAATATGTCGATTACCAAAAAAAGAGAGGATAGGGGCAGGTCTGCTGCCAAGGTAAAGCTTCCTCATATCCTTGGTGTCAAATCATGTGTTGTGCAAATAAAACTGACACAAGTCGGCCGCATTGAGAGAAACGTGGTGTAAAAGTCCGTTGGTTTGAGATATTTGGATATTGGAAAGTGGCTGTACTGTTTGCATGTCCAGGGTATTGGACTGGCAGGGTTTGGCATGATATATATATTGGCAAAATATGCTTTATCCCCAATTGTAATGGCACATGTTCGCACCAAACTCAATGTTGAGATAGACGCTTATAATTCTTCATGCTCTCTGAAACTAATGGAGTGCACCTTCACAATTTCACTCTAAGTTACCTGGGGTAAGCGAGTAATATTGATACTAGTTCCTTAACGCATAATCAACTTCCTAAGATTTTTAGATCTTAGGTTATCAGTATCATTGTTTTCTCCCTCCCTCATCTGTTTCTCTCTTCCATCTCCTGCCTCTATAAAAACCTATGATACACGGATCCTTGCTTTTTTAGCAAAGAACCTGTGTCAACATGACATGACATGGGTGTGGGCTGTGTATGTGGCGCAGCGATTGAGAATCAGACACGTTGAGTTCATCTAGGAGCGCGATCGAAGAAGAAGAAGGAAGGAGCAGGATCGTACCTGCTTTGGAAGAAGAGAGATGAACATTCAGGGAAGTAGATCGTAGGCGTTGCAACAGCAGATCGTGATCGGAAGACAAATTTAAATGGGCTGGCGCAACACGATAATATTATTTGCAGTTCTGCACTACATCCTCCATTTTATTTATTTTTTAAATGTTTATATATATATATACATGGGGTTCTAATCCGGGATCCCGGATTAGAGCATTTGGGGTGTTTTTTTTGTTTTGCAAATTGTTTTGGGAAAATCCGAGCTGTCCAATGTGTTCAGAAAGTGTTTTCAAAGGTCCACGCGGGAAATCTTCAAAAAAAAAAATACCGGGAAGGGTTTGATCCAAGCAGTTTTTCGCAAACTCGGATCGTCAAAAAAATGCTCGGATCATGGAGGCCCAAAGGTCTGGATCCCGGACTAGAACCGGGTCCTATATATATATATGTGTGTGTGTGTGTATATATACGTGTGTATATATATACACACGTATATGTATATGTGTGTATATATATATATATATACACACATATACATACGTGTGTATATATATATATATATACACATATATACACATATGTGTGTATATATATACAAATACACATGTGTATATACATGTGTATACATACATGTGTGTATTTGTATATATATACACATATGTGTGTATATATGTATATACACACATGTGTATATATATACACACATATATATACACACACACACACACACACACACACACACACATATATATATATGTGCAAATTATTTTTGGAAAATCCGATCCGTCCAATGTGTTCAGAAGGTGTTTTCAAGGGTCCACGCGGGAAATCTTCAAAAAAAAATATATATGGAAGGGCTTGATCCAAGTAGTTTTCACAAAAAATGTAAATATATATTTTTTGCGAAAACTGCTTGGATCAAGCCCTTCCTGGTATTTTTTTTTTTAAAGATTTCCCGCGTGGACCCTTGAAAACACCTTCTGAACACATTGGACGGATCGGATGGTAAAAAAAATGTTTGGATCATGAGGTCCGGAAATGGGAGGTCCGGATTAGAACCATTCCCTATATATATATATATATATATACACGGAGAGGATCCGGTCAGGACTCCCGCATTTTAATAAAATGCGGACCTCCCCTCTCCCGGCCATTTCCCGGCCAAATGGTCGGGATCCGAACCGTTGGATGTGTTTAAAATGTGTTTTCAAGGGCTTACGCGAAGATTCGGCAAAAAAAATGACCGGGAAGGGCTTCATCCGAGCAGTTTTCATAACAAACCGTAGGATAAATATTTCATGAAAACTGCTCGGATGAAGCCCTTCCCGGTCATTTTTTTTGCCGAATCTCCGCGTAGGCCCTTGAAAACACATTTTAAACACATCCAACGGTTCGGATCCCGACCATTTGGCCGGGAAATGGCCGGGAGAGGGGAGGTCCGCATTTTATTAAAATGCGGGAGTCCTGACCGGATCCTCTCCCTATATATATATATATATATCCCCATCTTAAAATTAACATATATCTTTTATATTTACGCTTCTCCGGTGACCGGAGAAGCGTAAATATGGAGAAGCGTAAATATAAAAAGTCCGGTGTATACCCCTATCCGTATGTCTAGAGGTGTCAAATGGGCTGGCACGGGCACGGCCCGTCGGGAGGCGGCACGGCACGCCAGAGGCACGGTAAAATCCTGGCACGGCACGGTATAAGTTGGCACGCGGCACGGAAATGAGCAGGCACGGCACGGGCTAAGGTGGCACGTGGCACAGCACGACACGGTCTTCTACGGGCATGGCACGCGGCACGATAAGAAGTCAACGTGGCTTGGGTTTGCTTTATTTTTTTTGTTTTTAATGGGGTGGTTTGGGTTTGTCTAAAAAAAAATAAAAAAATTATTGTCAAGGCCAAGAGAATAGACAATTGGGTTTTATAGTTCATTTTTGGGTGCCATTAGTGATGATTAACATAAGAGATTCAGGGCAGATCGAGGAAAGGATTTGCCGATGTACTTCTAGGGGTTAGAAAATGTGAAAACAAGGGCTGAAGTTTTTCCACTTTGTGTTAGTTATAACCACTTCAAATTCTGGGATTCCCTTCACAACTCGTCCGGTTTTCGATGCCTTCACATTGATTGAAGGTAGACCAGAATGTAGTAATGCATGTAGTTAATAAATAAAAAAATCCGAACTTACAAGTGGTGAGTCATCCAAACAGACCAAACTATAACACGATAAGAAGGCACGATGTGGGCACGACACGACTAAAAAAACGCACGGCACGACACGACTAAGGCACGACACGACAAGACAAAAAAGGCACGGCACGACACGACACGATAAAAAAAAGGAACGACACGGCACAACACGAGTAAGTCAACGGCATGGCACGACACGGCACGATTAACTAATCGGGCACGGCACGACACGGCACAACTTCAAAAAAGCACGGCACAACACAACACGGCACGGCACGATGAAGTAAATGGGCATGGCACGGCACAACACGTAGCACGGTTGGCACGGCACGCCATGGCACGATGAAGTAAATAGGCACGGCACGCCATGGCACGAAGCACGGTTGGCACGGAAGTTGAACGGCACGGCACGGCACGGCACGGCACGGCACGCACGTTTGACACCTCTATGTATGTCCAAATTTGGATACATATCCACTAGTCCTCTATTTTTAGACTTGAGGTGCTTGAACCTTAGCTATACCTGTATCCGATTCACGCAGTGTTCTAAAAGAAGGTCTAGAATGTCGAGTACTCGCCGCCTAGGCGCTAGAAGGACCCTCGCCGACTAGCCTGACTACACTGATTATCCCGACTATCCCGATTAATTGCCCAATTAGGCGCCGAGTACTCGGCCCTGGAAGCTATAAGGTGCCCGGCCTCTCTGGGAGCGCCTAGCGAGTTTTAGAACCTTGAATTCACATACCCGCGTCTTATAAAATATATGAAGAAAAGAGGAACAAGGCTGGTAAGGTGACCATGTCTACAACCTACTCTATTATCCATCCATCCATCCTGGTGTGCATAAAAGACAAGGTTATGAAATCGGAAACGATAATAGATAAGTGGGGGAAAATGCATGATGAGGGCTTAAACTGGTTTCAGGGATTATAATGGTGAAAGTTTTGTTCTTGGTTGTATAAATTGGCGTACTTTATTATGGTTGTTAGCTCAAGGGACAGCTGTAGTGCATTGTTAAATGCTTTGGATTCAGTAGAATTGCTTATATCCCTGATGAGATGGTAAGGCATTTATCTTTATGTCAGATAAAAATAAAAGGAAAGAGGCAGGTAAGGTGGCCATTTTTACTCTGCTAAGTGCTATTCACCTATCCTGGTAGGTGTGCATAGAAAACAAACGTTATGATGAAAGAAGAAACAAACATAAGGAAAGGGAAAAAAATACAAATACGGTACAACTTTAACTGGTTTCAGGGAATGTATTGGTGAATGTTTTGTTGTTGGGAGTACAAATTGGGGAACTGTATTGTGGTTTTTAGCTCTTGGAACAGCGGTAGTGTAATGTTATGCGTTGTGGTTTTTAGCTCTTGGTAGTGTAATGTTATGACTTGATTCAATTCTCAAAGGATGCCAATGGCTTTTGAGTTTGTTACGGGGGTTCACTGTTCAGCATGTCATATAATTAGAAGCAGAATTGAGACGTTTCTTATTCAAGCATGGTTAAAATTTTGTATCAATTGTACCTCTTGCATTTATGTTACGAGGTAAATGTCTCTGTTCTGCATTGCATTGCTCTTAAATTTTGACTTTAACTGGTATGTTATTTGTAGGCCTTAAGAACTGGTTTGTGGTCTGCTGCAATTGGAGACGAAACTGTCGGTAGAAAAAAAGAAAAGATTGCAAAGGCCGTTGCAACGTTAACCGTACGAGGGATGATTTACGTTGATATGTTGTACCTTATTGAGCTTCTCTCCCCTGATGACTATGAAGCCATCTGGCAAAGTGCTTTTAACAGTGTTGCCAAGTTTGTCTTGAGCATTTTTGATGTGGTAAAGTCTTCTTCCATGTGTGGGTGGTTTCTTACTTGTGGCTGATGTTTCTTGGCTACTCTGTTTATTCCAAGATTTTCTTTTCTGTTACGTTTGCATTTAAATTAGTTTTTCAATGACAGTTTAATTTTAGGAGGAGAAAAATGGCGGTTTAATTTTCGTAGGAGAAAAATGGCGGTTTAATTTCCTTTCCTTTTCGTTTTCAATGGCAGTTTAATTTACTTGGTTAAGGTTCATTGTTTGCTGGACAAAGAGGACCAAAATGATTGGGTACAAAACTGTGCCTCTTGCAAACAAATCTGCTAACATTTCAGAGTTAACACAGCTTTTCGAATAAGGAATGATCACTCTAGTGCCCTATACTTCAGGCGAAATCATTCATCCCCTTTAACTCTGAAATCATTTCTCCTTACAACTACAAGGCTAGTGCAAATGCAACAAATGTGCTCGTTTTTAATTTTTGTGTTGTGTTTTTTTGGGTGCATGTGTGAAGTGTCACATCGCGTTGGTTCCTTTTGAGTATCTATATGCTATTCACATAATTCACAAACTTGAAAGATTAATTTGTGACTTTTAAACTGAGTTCACACTCGATTTGGGTATTCACGTTCTAGAGTGGGTCTGGCACCCTTGGTTGACGCATTAGGCGACCTATGGTCAAAGTGATGATTATGGATTTAAAGTTTGTAGGCAATGATTCGTTTGTTGATACTTCGATTGTCGGCAGCTGAATAGTTAATGTAGAGTTATGCAGTGGTGGTCAATTCTATAGAGATTGGAAAACCACAAATTTTGATTGTTGAAGTATGGGAGATGGTAACAGGTTCTGGAAGTTGATTCCCTTGTTACTCTGACTTTAGATCTGGCTTATTTACCTTCTTGTCCCCGATGTATTAATCAAGTGTCATTCTTCTCTCCAATCTATAAATTGTGCGACTTTGGTAGCCTAGACGCCTTTTGTTTTGGCCGTCATAATCAGGAGGTCCGCATAAGAAGTGTTACCTATATATATATATATACACATTCTCCTTTCTACTTCGTATGTTTTGATTTTTAAGAAAATATATAGGCCCAAAAAAATTTGTATTGTTTTAATTTTTAAAAGTTGAATATACGAAATAATAAATAATTTATGAAGTAAATGGACATTGAATCTTTTGTTTTTGACATCAAAGAGTAGTCCAGATGTACAAATTCATTAGTAGCCCAAAAAAGGTGTATAGGCCCAGTAGAAGTTTAAAATAAAGAGGCCCATTATAAGCCCAAAGCCTAAAGAGTAAAGTAAACCTAAGTAGCTGAATGAGTGTTGTCGTTCTTGCTTCTTCAAATTGCGCTGGAGCTGCAGCGATCGACGTCGACGTCGATAAAGGTCAGGTCTCTCTCTCTCTCTCTCTCTCTCATCTTCTCCCGACCTGTTCCGATTTTCCTGACTAAGTCGCTAAGCGACTTTTTAAAACGACTACCCCTACATCAGGTCGGTGAGGCCCCGACCCCGACCTAGTTGCTGAGTCGGCCGACTTTTAGAACACTGCTTTTATCTTTATCCTTTCAAAGAGCAGAGGACAAACATTTTGGGACATCCCAAATAGAATATATGACAAACAAAATGGGACAGAGAGAGTACGTTTTATGTTCCTTTTCGGTCCCCTAGGTATGGATGAAGCATCATTTTGACTACCATTAAACTTACGCTTAATTTATTCTCTTTGACTCCTAACCAAACGAAACGAAACCGAGCTTAAGACCAATCAATTGGGGTCGGCTACATGTATCATTTTTTCCATTGAGCTTCGCCTATGGCTACTTGGTCACTTAGACTTAGTAGACTCGTATATTTGCGCACTACAACATCCTATTTCAATTTGCCTTCCCCTCCCTATAGCGGTACTACACAAAACTATCATATGATTTCTCTTAACTATTGCATCTACCAGTCTACGATGGATATGTCCAAACCACCCTAGTCTATTTTCTCTCTAACTTCTACTAAACCTACCATCTCACGAACCATTTCGGCATTCTCATTTAAGCTATACTATACACTTCTTGTCACTTGTTTCTTGATAGGCCAGCACTCTATATTGTAAATCATCGCTGGTCGTATGGCAGTTCTGTAGAACTTTCCTTTGAATTTTGTGGGTGTTGTCTTGCACATAGTACACCAGTTGCACTTATCCACTTGAGCCACCCCACTTGGATCCTACGAGTCACATGATGTGCAATCTCCCCATCTTTGCTAGTAATTGAACCTAACTACCAAAAATACTCGGACAATATCACCATAATTTTAGTAAAACCGAAGCGAAAAATACAACATAAAATACTTTTGGTATCTTCTGTCCTTACTCCCAGTGATCTTAATTCCTTTTGGCTCTAATAGTACTAACCTAATGACAAGTAAGGCTCCATTTGTTCTGACATAATACATTTTCTCAAAAGTATTTTTTCCCCCTTTGGTTTTGCCAAAATTATAAGAACGCTTCCAAAAGGAGGACACATTTCCCATCAACAAGATGTATAACAACCTACCTCTTCAACTTTCGCAAGTTATTTTACCTAATCACATGACCAGAAGAGAACATGAATTTGATTCTATAAATTGAAGGTACGTCTTTTCATGAAATCTTTTAATGATTTTGCTCATTGCAAGGATACTAAGATCTTGTGATGACTGTGTCGGACAATATGTTTTAGTTTAACGGAACACCTACAAGTTTATTTGGAAAATATACTAGTAAAAGGAAATTTTTTAGTGGGAACAAGTTGGGTCACGCGCCCACTAAATAGGTCTGCCCCTAATGGTTGGGGTCGAGAAGTTGCAGACAATTGTGGGGGGGTGGGGTGGGGAGGGTAGGGTAACAAAGAAGGTAAGAGGAAAAAATAGGGATTGATAGCTGTTGTGGCCAGTGGTGTAGGTCATTAGAGGGTGGCGATGTTATGGATGTTTGCATTAGGGACCAAAATGAGACTCAGTGTTATCTTTGGGGACAACGGGTAAATTAAGACGTAGGTAGAATGACCTCAACTCCCCTAGTTTTTACGCTCAAAATAACGACGTCTGGGCCAGGGATGACTTTGATGCAATTCTAAACATCGGTGACCAAATTCGTGCAATTGATCGTTGGGGATGAAAATGACACTTAAACAAATACGTTGGGGACCAAAAAGGTGAATATGCCCTTTAGTATGGTTCTTTATCTATGCATAAGCAAGAGTGTAGGTAGCCTTTAGTATTTCGCATCAGTTATGACTCTAGTACTAGCATTTTATGTGGGCTATGAGGCAAAGAGTGTAAGTTCTATTGATATGTGAAAGTTGGCACACAGGAGATGGGTTTTTAGATCGTTTTTTGGTACGCTTGAAAAAATTCTCATCTGCGCAACAGCGCAAGTGCGTCTGGCGTGTTGATAATATGACCATTGTGTTGCTTTGTTGCTGCTTGCACGTGCTTCTTCTGTCTATGACGTGGTTGGACTCGATTTTGTTTTAATTCATCTTCATGCTTGGGGTGGTCATCAGGAAACATTTTGCATTTTCTGGTGGTTCTTTTTGCAAAACTGGACTTGTGCATTTGTTAATATTGACTTGTGGAAAGTTGTGTTGTTTCAAGTTTGGATAAACAGTTCTGCTGGATAAATCATTGACAACTATTTAACTGTTCTTGTGTTCCTATCCTTTTGTATTGCAGGAGGATTTTGAGAGGGTATATAAGTCACGTACGATCTGTAAAAAGCATGATAAGTTGGTATCGAAGTTAACCAATCTCAAGGTTTGTATGTTCTTATGAGGAAGTGCTTAAAATGTTACATAATGGGTGGCTGGTTGATCAAGCGCATGTTATTTCAGGCATTTATCAAATTACCACCTTAAAGCAGAGTGTTTTGTGTAAGATAAGAAATGCACAATTTTTGTCACCGGACACTGAATCTTTAGGTGCAATCTAACAAACTGAACGGTCCTAGTTTTTATTTTATATTATTTATTGTTATCCGCAGTTCTAGTCAGGATTAAAACTTACTTGAAACTTTGCCCCGGCGTCATTCTCCATGTTGTCTTGCCTTACCCATTTTGCTTTTCGGGATTGGGTGAACTCATAATCAATTTTCAGGCTGACAGTGGTCCTCTAGCAGCCATAGCAGAGAAGAAGCTGACGGAAGAAGATTTTTGTGGCCTAAGGGAGCAGGATGTTGGTGCGGCATTGCAGGTACTTTATCTGTTGCGTGTTACTATTTTACCCGTCATCACACTCATTTTACCTCAAGTTTCTCATGTATACACTTGCATGTTTGCAGAATTATCGTAGGTTTGAAGATGACGCTTTCGGCTTAACGGTAATGTTTGTGCGCTTATTTTCCAGTTGTCTTTTGCTGGTGTTGGTTTTGTCTTCTTTTTTTTCCCTTTGGACTTGATGGTGTTTTCTGGTTCCAATTAGCTTCGCGCTGCTTAGTTTTGGTTTACCGTTTGTGTAACTAATTGTTTCATATATCTTTCTTTTTTCTTTTACTCTCTTGCATGGTTATGTATCTGAATGGAACATGATTTATCATCTCTTGGGGACTCTGATTTGTGTGTGTATACTTCTCAATGTAGGGTGTGCCTTTCTTTTTTCAAACTGGCATTTGTCAGGTAATCTTTTTGTTTTGACTTGTTCGCTGAAGTTTTGCATTGATTCTTGAGATATTTCTCTCATTACTTGTTTACTATTGATGGATTACTCACGATCCTCTGCCAAATTATGGTTCTTTTGGTTGTAGCTGGATGATACTAGTGAGGGTGATCTAAAGCGTGCATTGGAGCAAATGGAGAAGTTTAAGCCTCTCAAGGTATAACCTCGAAATTAGTTTGATGTTACTATCTCCTCACAAGGAAATTTCTAAGATTGTAATATTGCTTTAACATTGTTTCCTTTTGCATTTGCCAAACTCTCTGTAACCGAATTTGCTCGCTATAATTACTGTAACCCCAACGCTCTAAATGCATGTGTGGGTGTCACAATTTTGTGATCTGTATCCCCTTAAGGAGGTAAATCATTATCTCTAATTTTGCTTGGTGTCAATCCAGGAAGAGCGTAAAATGCAGTTAACTTTGGAGTTCACGCACAAGCGAAGTTATCATGTTCTTGATGCTTTGCTTGCGGAGGCTTGGAAGGGTGTCGAGTATAATAAATTGGTTCAATATTTGGGCCCAATGGATGGTGTCCCGGTTAATCCAAATGCAGAACTGCTAGAAGATTTTGTTCGTGCTCTTAAGGCCGGGATGATTTACCTCGCCATGCAGAAATACTATGCGGTACTCTCCCGTCTTTATTATTTGTGTTGCATGTGTCTGGGACTCGTCCTCCAGTTATTCTACATTTTCCCTCCAATTTAAAGTGAGTGTCCTTGTTTCCTAGTAGATGGAGTTACTGGATAATCTCCCTGCATCAGCAGATGTCTGTAGTTGTCTGAATTTTGCACCTGCTATTTTTGAAACAGTTCCTTGCATTTTGATTATTCTTCATTTGCCCCAGAACAGCTATGCGTTAACAGCTTGAATAATGAATTCTGATGTTAGGTATTTCCCCCCTTCAGTTAGACATTGCAGCGACATGTTTCTGTTAAAATTTGTGTCAAGTGATTATGGCTTGCATCTATGATGCAATAACTTTTGGGTTAATAGTGTCATTTTGTGTCTTTAGTGGTAGTGGGTCTAAATAGGTGTCCTGGGTCCTCATTAAGTAGTTTTTTTGATATATTGATAGAAGAATATTGAGAGCTTTAACTCCTTGTATCCCATTTGGGATCCTCTATCTCTTAATTGAATCTATTCTTTGATTTGGTTTGCATCAATCTAAAGCTGCAACCAAACGCTGTACATCTTAGATATTGTCTTCTGGGCAGTAATGAACTGTTTCCAGTCGATGTTTCATTTTTATAGTTAGTTTTAACTGATTACTTGTACGGTAGTACCATATTAGCTGCGTGTTACTGACTTCTCATTTTTCTATTATATGTAAATGTATTCATACTCATACGTGATGCACGTTAAATGAATCTTTTTTTTTTTTTTTTGTGTGCGCCTTTTGGAAGTGCGAGAATATAATGTTCCGACACCAGTCCCAATGAAGTAATTAGTTTCCGTTTATTTCCTTGCTATCTAAAATTCTGCCGACACATTCTAACTTTAGCTTTCCATAGTACGTGGTTGAATTTTGTTCGCACTAACCCTTGTCTCTTCTTGCCTGCAACTTCTAAAGTAGTTGATTGCAGTTGAGGGTGCTTTCATTTCTGTTTTAGCACTTATCTTGATATAGAAGGTTTGCACAAATTGTAAAGATATTGTATTATGCATTACTTTCCTGCTGGTAGCTTCTGCTGTGCACCTATTGCACAAGTGCGGTTGGCATCTTAAAAAATTGGAATTTTGGGGAGTCTAAGGCACATGTCTCAGTCTTGCTGTCTTTCGTGTTTAGTATGCCCTCTTGTTATGCACCGGTGTGATGATTTGATCCCAAGTAACAGTTGCTCATTTATTAATTATGTCTTTTGTCTGTTTATTTATTCTCATTTCTCTCACCATATTCTTTGTCGGTAGAGATAACGTGCATCCTAGTGCTACCTGTTGATTCTTGATCAACTCCTGCCCCTTCTTCTCTTTCTAACATTTGCATGAACGCACGTGCACACACAACAGTTTGTTGAGTTTCAGAAAGCGGTTACCTATCCTTTGTCATGTGGTGAATTCGGAACGTTTGGGGAGGAGGTTTTCAAAGTGGTTCAGATTGCTGATCACAAAAGAAGAATCCAAGGTTATCATTACATCAGTTTGAAACATATTGTGTTTGGCCTCTCACTGTCTCGAGTTGGTGAGGCTGTCCAGAAAATCCTCAATGACAGGGGGCTTAACAAGTTAACTGAAAAGCCTCCGAAAATGCCTGTATACTTCATTTACACGTTGTCAAGGGAAGCTGCAAATTCTCTCGGTAAGTTATCTCTGTCTTCCTGTTCACCATGGTTTCTTGTCTTGTTTCATGGTTACACTCTTCAGTTCATGTTGAATGGCTTGATTTTTTATTTTTATTTTTTGGCAAAAGAAAATTTCGCTGTCATAGATATTTGTTATCAGTACAATTGGAAAAGAAAAGCATTGAGAGAGCTTCAAAGAGTACGCAAGACTCTTCTAGTGCTGCTACTCGCATGTCCCTACCCGATATTTTAATGTTTGGTTGTTTTATAATGAGTAAATCTTCCACTTCGGTATTTTCTTTGAGGCGTGTTATTGTTGTCGTTCTCGTCGTCCTTGTCTAGAACATATAGCTGCGTCCTTGTTACCAGTGTTGGTTTTGTGGGGGGTGTGTGTCAGGTGTGTATGGTGGGGTGGGGTGGGTGGGTGGGTGTGAGGAATTATGCTATTTCCTCCTCGTTGTTTAAGTTTCCCTTATTTCAAGTTTCTATGTACTTCGCAGGCGAGAACGTTGTGCAACTTGAGCATTTGGCCTTGGCCATCATATATGTGAAACAGGAAAACGATACTAGCTCGAAGGTACGGTTCAAGTTTGTTAAGATCTTCGTATCGACTAATTTAGTGCCACTTCGTTTTTTCCTCTGCCTCAAACATGCCGGTCTTTGTAAAACTTATTTACCTGTGTGGGTAGTTGTTACTGAGCTTGTTAGAAGCTTATTAATATGTATGCTTCTTGATGAGTGACATTGGCTCTTTAACTATCGCGTCTTATTGGCTTTGGCCATCATGTTTTTATTTATTGTAGAACGCTGTAGAAAAGTGGGCAGATCTGGCTCGTGATCACTTGGCGAGTAAGAAAAACATATTGTCCTTGACCCTTGGTGCATTCATTTTTCAAATTTAGTTTCAGTTAAATTTGTTTCTGATGGAATTGGATATATATTGCCCTCACCTTTGCTCTGTAGGGTTGAAAGAGGCCAACACTAGGGTGGAAAGTCAGAAGGTTGATGCCATAGTAAAAAATCTGCCTGAAGAGTGTTATCGTGGAACCCGCATGAATATTTGCGACCATCATACCGTGTCAAAACTCATCGATGCCTTTAGTGGTGGCTTGAGCTTTAATGCAATTCGTGCATAGTACTGGCAACCGTGCTTTTGTATCGTCATATGAAAAACATGAGATTGATTAGTAGGTGTAATTTTACTACTTTTGTAATAGCTGATTGGATGGCTACTATTCCGTTAAGGTCTCCTAGTTGGAGGCATGCAATCTCGGCTTGAGCTTTCATGCAATTTGTGCCTAGTACTAACACTTAATCGTGCTTTGTATTGTTTGGGATGGGATGGGATGGGATGGGATGTGAGACTGTGTATCATCATCATATGGGAAACATGAGATTGATTAGTGCAAGTAATTTACCTACTTTAGTAGTAACTTATTGGATGGCTACTATTCCCTTGGGTTTCCTAGCTCGTGACATTACTCTATCTTTTTTGGTAAAGACCATCCGGTGTCCAGTAACCACATTGGCCCCGACTAATCCGGATTCGAGCCGGGTAGGACCACAAAGGCGGCAAAGCTCTCCCAACCAAGTTTTAACACAACTGCATTCCCAAGTCTTGAACTCGAGATCTTGGTTAAGCTAGCACAGCTCCTTACCAGCTGAGCTAGGTGCTTGGTGGTGGGGACATTACTCTATCTAACAGCAATTTCCGAATCTAGACACAATCGTAGGTTATTTAGCTATACATACCTCCTTGTTTTTTTGGTACATATATACATACCTCCTTGTAGAAACACAATCATAGGTTTGTTGCTAGCACTGGAATCAACAAGCATAAGTAGAAGTGAATCTGATCGTACTAAATGTCATTAATGAATTTTTTGTTGTTCGATAAAACAGCCGGTGAAATGAATTTGCGTATGTTTTAGAAAAAGACAATTAAATAGCCTTCTAAGAAGTGATGTTGAGCTGACTTGTGCTCACTCAGGCCACTCTCACGGCCGAAGAGTCGTTTACTTTTGGGACTTGGGAGTGCAAGTCACCACTGGGGTGGATTTGCGAACACTGGGTTCTACCCTATCATCAGTAAATCCGGCTGTTTCTATGGTTATTTGGTATATTTTTTCCGTTGCAAATTGGGATACTTTCTCGCGTACAAGACGATCTGATCGAGGGTTCTGCTGTTTGAAGAGGGAAGAGAAAGAAGTCGCCGATTTTTTCCAAACTTGTGTGATTACATTGTTGCTTGATCTCGACCTCTTCTTCAACCTTTTCAGTGAGGTATACAACTACTCTATTGTTCTTCACGATTTGGGGAAATTTTGTTTTTGAAACCCACTTATTTTTTTATTTCGAACTCGTTCGGTTTGCTATATTTCTGAGATTGAAATCTGGGACTCCTGTAATTTTGAGTAGGCCCTAATTGCTGATATTTTTGCCCTAATTGCTAAGATTTATTATGGTTTTCGGAGTCTGCCCTGATTTCTGGTTTTTAGAGTTTGCCCTAATTGTTGGGTTTCCATGAACTCGTATTGTTGGGATTAGGTTGCTATATTTCTGAGATTGAAATCTGGGACTGCTATAATTGCTGAAATTTTTTCCCTAATTGCTGAGATTTATTATGGTTTCGGAGTTTGCCCTAATCATTTGTTTTCGAGTTTTCCCTAATTTGTGGATTTGGAGTTGCCCTGATTGCCCTATAATAATTTACATTTTCATGGTTTTGAGTTTGTCCTGATTGTGACTCACTTTGTCCTAATTTGAGTTGGACGAATCACTAATTTTGGACACTGTGACTAAATGTTCACACTTTGTTATAATTGAAGAGATTGAAAACGATTTATTTGCCTTAGTTTGTTCCACATTTCGCAGTTTGCCCTAACTTGTTTGATTCAAAACAATTCCCATTACTCGTCTCAAGAGTGATTAAGCCATTAGACGATTCCTTCCCCATGTCTACAGGAAGAAGAGGCTTTAGTGCCACGGGGCAGATGAATGGTCGATTGCTAGGGATGGCAACGGGGCGGGTTGGGGCGGGTTTTGATGATCCCGGCCCTGACTCTAAAATTCCCAAACCACCCCCTAACCTGCCCGGGTAATTTATGGGTACCCCCACCCACGCCCCTATCGGATATCGGGTTTACCCGCCCCGCCCCTATTTTTTTCACATATTAGTAAAGTATATTTTAGACTTCAATATTAGTGAGCACAAATAATAAGAGTTCACAAATAACTTTCACAACTTAACGAAAATCTACTATCTAATGTTATATTTTAGTCGTAAAAATAAAATTACAAGAATACAAATAAAATTTGAAACATATAAGGGAGAAAACATAATTTCATATGTATAAATATAATTATACATATGTATATATGTCGGGGTGGGTAATATCGGGGCGGAGTGACCATACCCCTGCCCCTACCCTAACCCTGGCGGGTTTTTCAAAATCACCCCCTACCCCTACCCGTTACCCAAAAAAACAGAAAAAAACCCTACCCTATCGGAGCGAAGTAGGACGGGTTCGGAGCGGGGCGGATTGAATTGCCATCCCTATCCATTGCTAGTTTGAGTGCAAGGAACTCAAGCGGGTCCCACCCCACACAAATGCCACGTGGCTCACTTCTCTCTCCCTTCCAATTCTCTTAACCCAGTTATTAGCTGCTAATCCTACATTGCTGCTTTTGTTGTTGCCTATCTTTTGGATGTTAATGCTGGGGCAAATTAATCATGCTATGGGTACACCACATGCACAACACCTCATTCGGACCGTTCAAATGTTTTTTTCGACGTTCCAGATTTGAAGTGCTCTTTTACCGGTAACAGAGCTCTTTGACCGGTAAAAGAGCACTTTAAATCTGGAACGTCGAAAAAAGCATTTGGACGGTCTGGATGGAGTGGTGTTCATTTAGGATACACTCCGTGGTATACCTAAATCATTTTCGTGGGGCAAATGGTACATACCACCCAAAGGGTTGTCAAGGTTGAGGACACGCGCCTTCCGAAGTTATCACGTACAAACTCAATGACTAAATCAGCCTCGTAAGAGTTTATACTCTTCTCTCCCGCATGACGTCTTCTGAATTCGTACAAACTCAATTCTTTTTGTTCTTCTCTAAAAAGCGTGGGGAGGGGTAATTAATGTAACAACTCTCCTTGTGCGCGATCATAGGGGTAACTACTGCTTGGAGGTGAGTCTGTCACTACAACACTACCTAGGTATTAGATGGACTAAAGGTCATCCACGCTGGTCCCGCACTTGGCGAGATTCGAACCTGGACAGATCATGTACGAGAGGGAGGGAGCGCTTAAATTCAGTCACCCTTGCCATATAAGTTACCACCTTTGGTGGTACAAACTTAGCATTGGGAGAGGTAATATACGTAGAGTCGCGCTACTGTAAGTCCACTGGGCTTAAAATAAATATACAGAAAAAGACGAAAAAAAACAAAACAAAAAAACACTACAATGTACTTTTTTCGCTTTTCTATACAGTTTCACACATTCAAATGAAAGCTAGCCTATTTGTTCTATTCTACTCCAAAATTACTACGTGTAGGTGTGCATACCCATAATGCACAAACAGTGCATCTTAGCCGTCCAAAAGCATTTTTAACGGTCTAAATTTTAAAACACTCTTTGACCGGTAAGAGTTAATTCTTATTGATCAAAGAGTGTTTAATTCTTACCAGTCAAAGAGTGTTTAAAATTCAAATCGTTGATTTGTTGAAATGAACGGTTAAGATGCGTTTGTGTCACATGCGTACTCGGGTGTGCGTGCACATAGTCGGTTTGATTATACTCTGTGTTATATTCTATATGGTGCATGCCCTTGCCCGCGCCTTTATGCACAACTTAAGCAATTGACACACGTGTCCGTACTAATGCCAATGCCCCATTCTTTGTGGTCTTTCAAATTTCAAAGAGGGGGAAGGAGATGAGATAGTAAGTCAGAATATGGTTTGAATTTCAAAAATGGGAGAGAGAGAATGTGGTTTGAAATTTTGGGTGTGGTGGGCCGATGGAGGAAAGGGGTGAGTTGGCAGAGGGAGGAATAAAATGTAATTTAATGACTGAGACAAAAATCGCTCTGTATTGTAATATAGAAGATATATAAATTTGTTTTATTAGGATTTTGTGCTTCGTGCATGGCACTATAGTTTATCACTAAGATATGAAAATAACCCAATTGACCAAAATAATACATACTATATTATGTAATCTAAAAGCATTCTTGGATCTAGGGTACTTAATGTTATTTAATATAATTTAGAATCTAACTTGGTCATATTATCAACTATTTGACCCAATTGAATGAATATAATAGTATTACATGTTATATACCGATCTGAACAGTGACCGTTGGATCAAAATTGCTATCAATTGTAAGCCCTTATTCCTCAATGCCCTAATAGGATAACCAAAAGTTGGGAAAGGCAAAAATTGTAAATCAAAAGTTGCCACATTAGTTTTTGGTTCCCACGTTGGTGTTTTTTGCCCATAATCAAAAGCAGTGGTCCCCTCTCACTTTTTTCAAACTTTTTTTTTCGTCATTCGTCATTCCTAATTCCTAATCTATTACATGGAGAGGGGGATTCCGGGATGTAGTGGGTCGGCAGTCAAGAGCTCTACATGTCCCCTGCGTGTTCTCGTGTCTAATACGCGAGCATGGCGTCCTTTAGGAATGTCAGTGCTTCATAGGTTTATAACAATTGGTGAAGCTAGTTTGACTAGTATAAAAGCATTGAACTGAGTCAACCTGGCTAGTATAAAAGCATTGTAACCTTTTTTTTTTGCACGGCAAAAAAGAATTTTGTTAATCAAATATCGAAGATACAAGAGAAAGACAGAAAAGTCTCTCGAGATCCAAAAGATTGAAAGGCAACCAAACAATCAAACCAAAAACCTAAACTTTTCAAAATTATCCTCCATTTTACCCATTAACTTTTCAAAAAGGTAAAACAATAGTTGTACAACCATTTACCCATTAACGTTTCAAAACACACACCTACCAAGGGACAACCCAAAATGGAATACCCAACAACTAAAAAGGAACATGGGGAACTCATTCTTCTATAATTTTTGTTTGGGTATTATATTTGAACTATTTTAGATTCACTTTATTTTTTAAAATTAATTATTCATCTCGATGAGATGAGTCAAAAAAGTAAAAATTACAACAAAAAATGAAAGAATAAGTTCACAAAAGACGATTTTTTTTTAATCAGCTGCCTTTTTTTTTCTTTTAGTGTCGTTCCACTTGAAATTTTTTTCATTGTTGGTCAACATTTTTATATCAGATTCCCCTTGTTGAGCCACCAAAAATTATGACAAAAAGTTAAACAACAAATTACAAAAAAGTAAATATTAAAAAAAAAAAACGAACATTAAGGTTGTTTTTGAACATGAAGACTAAATGAGTTCAAAAAGATTATTTAGATAAAAATACCAAAATAAAGTTAAAGAACAATGAGCCCTAAAACCGGGAAAAAAAACCGGCAGGAAGAGCAAGAAGAAGATCCATAAATAAAAGAGAGAAAAAAAACTACCAACTAGGATTTAAGGGAATTTACCAAAAAAGAAAAAGACAAGGATTTAAGGGTGAGTTCATGATATATTTTGCATTTTCAGCCGAACGATAAAAGAGTTATGTTAACCTGAGCCCCGTACGTATATGATAAGGAGTAAATTAACTTCTTTATTTATTTGCGTGGGAAATCTAATTTGAAATAGTTCTAGTCATAAACTACTTTTTACATGGGAAACCTAAATGTATCAACTATTTTAACTACTTTTTATAAAAGTGGGCTTAATTAAGCTCATTTAATGACAAAATACCAATAATTTCAATTAGAAATATATCATTTACTCCAAATAGTTAGAGGAAAATGACTTGTACGTGTTGAATAGTGAATTTTTTTTTTTTTGTCGAGAAAGATCATCCCATTAAAAATAGTGAATTTTTTTTAACTCAATATTGAAAATACCGAAAATACCATTTCATCAATACATGAACTCACTCTAATCCCGTTGGTTTTAGATCTATAATTCAAAAACCATACCGAAGGAAAAAACTGATCGATCAAAATTATGAAATTATATTATTAAATTATCACTAGCAAGCATACCACAGTTTGGGTATGAAATTGTTAGGATTCCAACAACGCACCACACGCACAGATGCAGTCAAAATAAGAGAAACACAACACACAATATACATGGTTCGGCCAAATCGGACCTACATTCACGGGGACGGGGGTTTCACTATAATACGGAGAAAATCCGTGTTCTTGCGTTACACACTCACACTCAATCTCACAATAATGAAATCCTCACCAATTCTCTCGTGTATCTCTCTCTCCGGGAGAGCCACAACCGGCTCCCCCTCTCACACTTAGTCTCTCTCTCTACATTGTGCTACCACACATAATACACTAGGCTCATCGAGTATTTATAGAGATACAACAAAAAACCCTAATTCACTCCCTCTGGGCCTAAGCCCATTCGGCCCACACAGGGTGGAATCCAAACAATCACCCCCTCCACACCGATTGGGCAAAGTTGTCTGCAACACCCACATGTCGCCTCCTCCAATCAGCTACCTCTGGCAAGCGCTTGTGTCACTAACCAGTCGAGCATCTATGCACCACCAAACAGAGTACGCAAAACCCGAAAGAGTGTATTCTTGCAAAACCAGACTCTGCAGCCAATCAGAAAATCCGAGTACCGCACCTCCTAAAAAAGAATGCCTACACTCGTCCGAGTACCGCACCCCCTCAATTAGGATGCCTCCACTCGCACACCTCAAACCCGAGATGTATGCGCTCACCAACAGAAGCGCTCGCACCCCCTCATCGAGTGCCCGCAGCTTCATCGCCGCGCTCCGCCACTCTAGCATCCTGTCATGTCAAGAGAATGCAGCAACCCTCTGCCAACACCAGAGGCTCACTCCTCCAAAATATCTCACACACTATCTGTGATGAGGCCGACTCCTTCTCTAACACCGCATCCTTCACCGAGTACCTCCGCACCCCAAAACTAGGATACACCTGTCACGCTTGCATTTTTTTTACAAAACATAAATAAAAGAATCTCAAACAATAAGTAAGTTAAAAGATAAAGATTTTCATAAATTAGAGTACGTCCTTAGTCCAATGACTATCAAATGTTTGGGCACCCTTGCCCCAAAGGTGTAATCAAAATAACATCCCATAAGTTATTACAAATCCGTAGTCAAAAGATAGAGAAAAGATTAGAGTTACAATATCATCTCCCCAAAAGAAAAGTTTAATGCATAAAAGATGAATAAAATAACTCCATCCCATTTATGCTCTTCATCCAAGTCATGCACTCCAAACCATGCACGATCAAAGCTGAGTACCTGAAAATGATAGGGTGAGCACACTTGCTCGTAGGAGAATTAATCTACTAACGCTAGGTGTATGTATATGATATATGCACATGAGATCATGATATGTCCAACGGTAGTACCAATGTGAATAACGGTACCCGGTTCATTAAGAAAAGGATTTTGAAACAACAAAGTACCCAAACATCACCCCAAGTATCCATTTCATTGCACTCAACAACCCAAGTTCTTCACACAAGTCTAAGATCAAGTTCACATATCGAGTTTTCGACAAAACACAAAGGATAGTTCGAAAATCTCATTTCCCTTTTCTTTCATTGAAGAAAAACCATCATTTCATCATTACTAGGGATTTAACCCCTCTGCCAGATTCCATAGGCTCCGCGTGCCTCTGCCGGGTTCTGTGGGCCCCGCGTGCCCCTGCCGGGTTTCATGGGCCCCGCGTGCCCCTATATAAAAAAAATTTACCAAGTGATGACATTGGTTTGAAACATCTCATTTCCTAACATTCCATTAAAGATCTATTTTCTCTAAGTTCATTTCACCATTTCACACCTTTCGATAAAATGTGCTACGCACCCACCCACACACGCTTTCTAAAAACCAACAAACGTTCATGTGACATAAAATGACATATTTATTTATAAAACCTTAGCCCTCAAGTCAACATGGGTGAAAGTGATACCAAAGGCCAAATATATGAAGGAATAAGTGATCGGGGACCAAACGTACATCAAAGGGTGGCCGAATGCCACCCAAATGACAAGGGCAGCAGCTAGAAAGTTATGGACAGCAGCATATGAACAGTACACAGTGCAGATTTTCACCTCTAAGGTGTGGAATTTCAACCCAGTCACAAATAAGATAGTTTAGGCTCAAATTAGAAGTGCTAGGCAACAATTAAACATGGAGGGAGGTCAATTTCACTCCCAATTTCACCAAACAACAAGTAATTTCATAGATCAAAGAATCAAAGTGGAAAAACCCACACAAATTGGGGAAAACATGATTTTCAATGAAGTTGAGGCCAAGAATCAATTATGTGCAACAAATCATAGGCATACAACTAGAGAGAGTAGATATTGTTCCCCTACCTCAAGGTTTTGCTTGAAAATTGAAGATGAGTGAAACCCTAGGTGTAGAAACTTCAAATCTCGAAATCCAAGGGTGCTTGATGTTTCCAATGTGAAGATCTTGAAGATTTATGGTGGATTGAGGTTAGAATCACAAGATTTGAGGTGGAGGTGAAGAGAGAAGGTAGGGGGGTGATTTTAGGGTTTATTTCGTGGTCATGGAGTGAAGAAATGAGTCCAAGACCCTATTTATAGAAGGAAATGTCGGGCTCAAAATTCGCAGAAAAATGAAGCTGGATACCGGTATCAAGAAAAACCCATATCGATATCTAGACTCTCTGATGGCTCAAAATCCGTAGAAAATACAACTGGATACCGGTATCAAGAAAAAGCCATACCGGTATCTAGACTTTCTGATTCGCTGGATACCGGTATCAAGAAAAAGCCATACCGGTATCAAGAATGAAAATTTTTAAATTTTTACCACTTTCACCAATTCGAACCCCGGTCATTTCTAACACATTTTCAACATCTCCAAACATCCACACAACATCGTAACACGTATTCGTACCATTTACTAGACCCTCGGTACATCGAGATATACATACCCATATAATACTTAGAAAGAAACACATTTTAAAACATTAATCAATTCATTCACATTACTTAAAAATGAGTAAAAGATATAAAGAATTTCGTGGAAATTCCGGGTCTTTACTACACCTCTCGTGAATCCGGGATGTGAACAAATCCTGCTAGATCTCCGTGGCTCAAACTGATCTCCCACTCTGACAAACACCTGTGTCATTCCCAAACAAGCATCTCCGCACCCCAACCGGGCACACCACTCGAATGAATGTATCCCTGCAAGCCATATCTTCCGCGATTGATCACAATCCTGCACCTCTAACCGGAGTGCCCGCATCCGGGCATCCAAAACCCAAATGCTCATGCCCAATCACAAGACATAATCCGTGACTCCATCTCTCCAAACCAACATGAGCTCACAACTGGAAAGATAATCTGCCACAAAAACACAGAAAAAAGAGAATACCATGATACATCATATGATTTCCATCTCAATCCCTCTGCCGGAGCTCCCGTGAACATATCCTGAACAACCAGTTGCATCATCATTGCTGGCCAGCATCCTGCACACTCTTGATTCGACTCCCAGCGCATCCAGTACCATCCTGGTTGCGACACCTCGGTACTATCTCGCGCTTATCTTGTGTGCTTCTGCAATGGTCGTCATCCCTGCTCACGTCACAACACCCATACTGCCTGACCATGCCTGACATCAGCTCCATCTGCTACTGCACTTCCACAAGCCTGTAGGGTGGCCCGTCATCCAATCCAATGCAGCTCGAATCATAACTGCAAATCCTGATGATAGGTCTTCAAATCCGATTGAACCAGACTGCCTCCGATCACTGCTAACCAACTCTGACCTGTCACTCTAGTAAGCGCCTGTGCCATTAACCAATCAAGTGTATCCGCACCCACCAAACAGAAATGCAACACTCGAAAGAATGTATCCTTGCTCACTAGCTTCTCCGACTAATCACCACGGCTCAAACGACGTGAATTCGCAATCACCCGATTGCTCCAGTCAACCTCCGATCTCTGCAAAGTTTGCCCAATACTCCTCGTGTGTAGCTCTTCAACTCTGCTCTCCTTTCTGTCACCTCTTTGCCACTCTGGTTCATCCAAGTTCCATTCCCGGCCTTCCTAGCACCCCCTAGACTCCCACCGGATCTCCCATGGTCTGCCTCCGACTTAACATCATCCCATCTGATTGACCTGATCGCGTCGGATCTTCCTCAATCTCTCCGGATGTGTCTAGGACTGCAAAATTCAGAACCGTCCAATTAGTTAAGAACAAGCCCCCAAAACGCCTCCAAACACTCAAATCCGGCTCAATCCAGCAACAAAACTTGCTTCCGAGCCTCTTCACGAAAAACAGAGTGCATGGTTGGATCTGGAACATCAAACCGAGTCGGGAACCGGTCCGAACCGGCCATGAACCGGTCAAAATCCTCTTGAACTGGTCAGAAAAACACAATCTGGTTTGACTCCGGACCATTATCCGGTCTGGTCCGGTCTGCCTAATCTGTTGAACCGCCGGTCTAATTCGGTTTGACCCTTTGACCTTCGGTCTGACCCCTTTGACCTGACCTTTGATCCCTTTGACCTGGTCCTTGACCCCTTTGACCTCTTCGGTTGAACTTTATGAACCTTTTGGACCTCCGGCTTGGCCCGTCTGACCTCGCTGACGTTAGCCCTAGTGGTCGCTGACGTCAGCCCTAGCTCCTTTTTCCCCGCCGCCGCGCGTGCAGTTCACCGTGCGAGTGGATCTAACTCGCTTTGCATGCGTCGCCTTTGACCGGCGTCGTGCTTGGTACCACCGTGATCGTCTTGAAAAACCCCACACAACCGTGTGCTCAAACTTCAAATTCGATCACTTTTTGACCGCCTCCAATGCACACAACCACTCGCCTCCGTCCGTAGGTGTTCAAACCGACCGTGTTCCTTCCTCCGGTGACAAAAATGGACCATCAACACACCGCTGTGATCGTCTCCGAGAGTAGCACTTTTTCCTCTGATAAAAAACATGTTTTGTCACTTGTTTTGTCCGACCAAAGCTTCAAACAGTGCTCCAATGGCATCCGAGTGATTTTCCAATTGCTCTGCACTCTCCGGTGCTTCAACCAAAGCTCTGATACCAGTTGTTAGGATTCCAACAACGCACCACACGCACAGATGCAGTAAAAACAAGGGAAACACAACACACAATATACGTGGTTCGGCCAAATCGGACCTACATCCACGGGGAGGGGGGTTTCACTATAATCCGGAGAAAATCCGTGTTCTTGTGTTACACACTCACACTCAATCTCACAATAATGAAATCCTCACCAGTTCTCTCGTGTATCTCTCTCTCTAGGAGAGCCACAACCGGCTCTCCCTCTCACACTCTCTGCCTCTCTCTCTACATTGTGCTACCACACATAATACAGTAGGCTCATCGAGTATTTATAGAGATACAACAAAAAACCCTAATTCACTCCCTCTGGGCCTAAGCCCATTCGGCCCACACGGGGTGGAATCCCAACAGAAATATGGGATTTTACTCAGGTGATTTCACAGACCATTTGAATGGTAAGAAATGGGGAAAAACAACAAAAAAAATTTGTACTGGAGTATTATTTTTTCTTTTTTGGTCAACAGTGTATTTTCTTTTCTTCTATTTCCAAATTTAAACAAAATGGCAAAATTACTCAATCCAGACGGACTGCAAAGCATTATGATTTGCACGATTAATTCTCATAGTCTGGGTAATTTGATCTTTCTAGGGCACGCACACGCTGGGTAATTCTTATGTATTGGGATTTTACTTGCAGGCGTTAAAAAAAAATACAAAAAGAAACATATTCCCCTATGATTGGATGTATAATCTTCGAATAAAAAAACATATTATTTTTGTGTATAATTTTTTTAATTTATTTTCACCGAAGAAAATATCTCAATTAATTCTTTAAACTAGTGTAAAAAAAAGCCTCGGGAGCCAATGAAACTATTTTAGTAAAATTTACCTGTTTTAATTCCAGGACGATCGCACCAAAAACTCGAGGGAGCAAGTTAAACTATTTTGTTGCCCTCCACAAAATCTTAGAAACAGAAACTCAAGTACATGTTTTGATCAGTTGACATTCCCATAATAAGACAAATACTTGCCCTGACTGGCGAGGTCATAAGAGAGTCTGTTATCATGTCTAACAATTACCCCCTCAAATAAGCCTTCCTTGCGCTCAGGAGAACAATCACAATTGGCCAAACTGTTGATGAGTCTGTTATCATATCTATTCGTTGGTAGTTTTCCGAATGAGAGCCTTTTAAACACTCGTGACTTTTTACATCGCACAGTTCTTACAACTCATTTTTCTTTTCTGGAAATTTGAAAGCATCACTAACGTTTGTAACTATGTTTTCCTTTCTGAAAATTTCCGAAACAGTGAAGCTTTAAGAATCAACAACGAAACAAATTTTTTGAACAAAATTTGACCAATTGATATCCAAGAGTTAGACTTGAACCTCTAAATGTAAGTTTGTTTCTCTTTTACTTGAACCTCTAAATGCAAGAAGTAAACGAAGTTCCACTTGAACCTCTAAATGCAAGAAAGATATCTTGTAGAGGTGGCAATTTTCAACCCAACCCATAAATCCACCCAAATCCGTCCACTTAAAATCCAACCCAACCCACCCATATTGTAATGTGGGTTGTAAATGGGTAAATCCATATTAACCTATATTTAGATGGGTTTACATGGGATCAAAATGAGTTAAAGTTGAACCCAAAAATAAAATAGACATGCCTATCCCCCCTCTCTCCTCTCCTCATTTCCACTGAACCAGAAGAAAGCTAGACCTCTAATAATCTAATCATATCCTCGCAGAGTCCCACGACAAATGTAGAAGTAAGTTAGTATGATATTCGTGCAAATTAATCAAATTAAATGCTCAAAAGGAAATGGCTGGGAAGTAAGGCCCCGTTTGGAGAGGTCCAAAAATTTGGGCCTAGACTCTAGAGTAATTAATCTCTTCCACGCAGTAATAAGGCTGTACGCACATAATACTCTTCTATCTTTTTGCAATTTTCTTCGGATCAAACAATAAAGTGCTTCCACGCATAATTTTTATTTTTTTTGCACCAACTTAAACTACTAATAGGGATTTTTAATTTGATACAAAAATTATGAAAAGATATACTTTAGTATTTTACAGGCTTGTTGGCTTGTTGAGTTGTTTTGCAATATCATTCGGATCAAAAAATTAAAATACTTCCGCGCATAATTTATTTTATTTTATTTTCGTACCAAATTAAACTACTTTAGTATTTTTCCTTTTTGGCTTGTTAGCTAATATATTATTTACAAAAAAATTAATCTTATAGCTTAATTGTCAGATAAGCAGAGAGAGCATCAATCGATCAGTTTGTATGTAAATTTACTCGGTGCTGCGCTCTAGACAAATTAAGACATTTACATTTCTGGATTATATTTGGAAATTTGAAAACAAGTGTGATGGAGTGAGCATTGTCCTTCTTGTGGTCATCACCTCACGCCCAACCACCCATATTCAACCGGCATACTATTGACCTACATTCACCTGGTCCATATTCAACCCATAACTCATATCAACCCTTCCAAACCCAACCCAACCTACCATTTTGCCACCTCTAATATCTGTCAAGAATAGTGATAGAGTCACACACTTTCAATCACACACCCTCTCACATGTGATGGGGCCCACTGTGGATCCCACATGGGTTGGGTCCCACCACATGTGGGAGAGTGTGTGGTTGAAAGTGTGTGACTCCAGCATTTTTGATCTGTCAATGCATACTTTTACAGAAAACACGCTATCTGCTCACACTTTTACGGAAAATGCTATCTGCTTTCAAGTACTTCGGCTCTCTTACGACATAAAAGGCAATCGATTTTATCTATATAATTTAGTGTAGAAGTAAAAGATTTGATTATTTAGAAAAAGAGAAGCAATCTTACATTTAGAGGTTCAAGCAGAACTTTTGGATACCAGTTGGTCAAATTTTGCTCCAAAAGTTTGTTTCATTGCTGATTCTTTAAGCTTTACTATTTCGGATATTTTGAAAAAAAGGAAAACATTGTTACAAACGTGAAACGTTAGAGATGCTTTCAAATTCCCAAAATAAAATGTGCTATAAAAACTATGTGAAAGCCTTTAAAAAATGACAACCATAGAAACAGTACTAAATTACTACCAAGTAGAGATCAAAAGGAAACTGACATCCTGGTCTTTTGAGTTCTCATTATACCTATGTAGGAAAGGTCAGCGCGTCGGATGACATGGCAGTGGACCAACCTATAACAGCCAGCCACGTGGTTCGAAAAGTCTCAACAAACACGTCATTAGTCAACGATCCTGGGATTAACTAAGATGGACCCCCACCGCGATGATAGCCTCGCGATAGGGCATAACAGAGTTGAAAGTACCAAAAGCAAAGGGATGCCCTGTATAAGGGAAACATCCCCTAGAAAGAAACTCACCCCTCGCGAGGTCCTCAGCGAAGAGGATTGACGCGACGGGGAAGAACGAGTGCTCGCGAGAGCACACAGATCGAGCTCGCGACGGTACCTGACCATAAGGCAGGGGTAGGGGAGTTGATACGAGCTCGAATTAGGTCTTGGCGCGAGCCAAAAGGCTCGCGACTAGGCCTAGCAATGCGGGAATAGGGGAGATGCAAGTGGCTTGGTGGCTTTAAAAGGATTAAGGGTTGCTGCGAGGGAAATGATGCACTGGAATGACCTAAAGGAAGCTTCCTAACGGCCAGTGACATCACCCATGTCGCCCAGATATACGGAGCGAGCACGTGTCATCATATTTGTGGGAAAACGTCTGCTGCCCAATGATTGGGTACAGATCCCTATAAATATATGACACTCCTTCATAAATTGACACAGAGAGATTTCTTCACCCTCAGAGCACGGAAATTCTAGAGAGAGAAAGGGGATTCAGTGCTCTGGAATAGAGAACTTTGTTCTTGCCAGTCCTTGCGAACCTACTCTCCTTCTAGAACTGTGTAGCGAGGATGATGATAAATCAATGGGGAATGAACTGAACACTGCTGCCTTCTCTCTTTGTATTTTCTGGCTTAATCCTTCACCCCTTCACACACTCTACTGTTCTTGTTCAATCATTAGTTATTGTTAGCCTCTCCAAGTTAATTTCATTTAATTAATCTACGACCCTCTCCTACATAAGGCGACTCCGCTGGGGAGGCTTTCATAGCTGATGGTTGATACTAGAAGCCGTTTACAAACACAACGAAGCGGTTCACAAATCCAAGGCTCTTCTTCTCGCAATTTTTTAAGTGCCATCGAAACCCTTGGTCAAAGAGCAATGGAACATCAACCACCTGTGATAGAAGAAATTCAGGAAGTCGATACTACACAAATTTTAGCTGCTAATGCTGAAACTCTCCAACTCATCAGGGAAGGACAGCAGCAGATGCAACAAAGTCAAACACAATTGCTTTTGGCTATAACCCAACTCACTCAAGCTGTGGTGGCTGCTACAGCACGAGGAGCTCCACCAGTGCCCCCACCAAATGTTGTGGAGGGAAACCTGGTGGGAGAACTCCCACAAGTGGTCAACCCACCTATTGCACCACCAGCTCCACCGCAAAATGGCCATAACCAAAACCAAATGGTACCTCCAGTCTACGCGCCAGGCACACCAGCTGCAGGGGGTGTGGCCCAACAACCACAGCCTCAGCCATTCCTTACTCTAGCTGATGTCCAAGCTTTATTACAGCAAGAAAAGGCCAAGGCCACCTTACCAACACTGCCTAGTCCTGAGATTCAACCCCCATACCCAGCTGCGATCATGGCAATGCCATATCCAGAAGGATACGTGCCACCAAAATTCATCAAGTTTGATGGGAAAGACGGCAGCGCTCAGGAACATGTTCAACGTTTCATTGAAACTTTGGGTGTCCATTCTCAAGATGTCAACCTCCGATTGAGGGAATTTTCTAAGTCCCTCACCTCTCGTGCATACACTTGGTATGTCAATCTCGAACCACACTATGTACATACTTGGGAGGAAATGGTAAACATGTTTTATACCAAGTTCTTCCAAGTAACAGAGAAGATAACTTCATTGAATCTCATGAACGAGAAACAAAAGCTGACTGAGGATATTGTGGATTTCATCAAACGGTTCCAAGACAAAGCAGTCCAGTGCCACGAGCCGGTTCCAGAGAAACGGTTGGTTGAGATTTGCCTTCTAGGCATGATCAAAGAATACAAGAAACATTTGATCAATGGAAAGTATCAAACATTTTCTGCTTTAATGGAGGCCGCTTTCAATATCCGTGGCACAATTGACGTGGAAGTACCAAAGCCAACATGGAAGCACAAAGGTGGAGGAATTGCTACTGCGGCCTCCGCGCAAGCCTCGCGGAAGCCACAGGGGGGTGATGGCAATCCCAAAAGAAGAAGCAAGTCTTTCAAGGACTACAAGGAACGAACAAGAGATGCGCCTCCATATCCCTGCAGTATATAGAGGAAGTCATAGACCTTGTTAACGCATGGGTCGCAGACGGATGTTTGAAACTTTCAGAAATTGAAGTTCAGCCCACACAGCAGGATCGTGCCAACCCGAGATATTGTGTCTTTCACAGGAGGGTGCAACATCCCACGAGTGACTGCTGGACACTCAAGGATATTTTCAAAAAGAAACAAGACAATAATGAATTAAGAATTGGCGTAAACAGAGACGTACGCGACAGGCCCTACCCTCAGCACGGGGAAGGGGTAGCGATGGCGAAATGCTATAATGGTGGGTATTATGATTTTATGTATGACATGGAAGATGAGGTCGAGGAAGTTTACATGACCTCCTTCTACGACCACATTGATGAGATCGCGAGCTACGATCAGCCTACTGTGGAGATAAGTGAGGACGAAAGGCATAAGATCCTTTCTAAGAGCCATAAATTCAAAACTTTCTTCGATGGGTTGGGCTTTTCTCCCAACGTAAGAGTGGGCATGACAACAACAATACTGGAGATAGCCAATGAAAGTCAAGAAGCATGTATGGTAGAGGGAGGCTCCGTCGCGAGAACCATTCGTGAGGACTCTAATACCATATCATTCTCAGATATGGACAGGAGGGTGCCATTTCCCCACAACAGGCCCCTGTTTGTCACGGCTTATATTAATGGTGTAGAGCTCAAGCGAGCATTTCTGGATGGAGGTGCATCGATTAACATCATGCCCCTCGATACCCTAAAGAAGTTGGAGATCCCAGAGCCGCGAATTATCTAGTCACTGGTGGGGATAGTTGGCTTTGGGGGAGAAAAGAAGCCCTCTCTGGGATACATTGTGCTGGACCTCGCTGTTGGGCCCATTCGTGCACCCACAAAGTTTCACATCATCGAAGGGCCAACCAATTACCATGTGATTTTGGGATGGTCTTGGATGCATAAGTACGCGGTGGTCCCTTCGAGCTACCACCAATGCCTCAAGGGCATCTGGGCTGGGAAGAAAATTACTGTACCTGCCAAGGAAAGGCCCTTCGAGGCCTGCGAAGCTCATCTTTCAGATGCAGTATATTTTTCTGAAGTGGAGGAAGCTTGTGAAGCCATTACCGCGAAGCTCGTTGGGATAAAAATCCCTAAATGGGAAAACATCAAAGGTGAATTATCAGAACCAGCCCCAGCGAAGTGCCCCACGGTATTTGACAGGTTGACCCCTCGCAAGATCACAAAGACTAGCGAAGGGGGGAAGACCGTGTATCACTTATGACGGGGCGAGGGGTCAGAAAGTGTTTATGAGGCTTCTGACCCCCGTGACATAGAAGAGAAAGGACAAGGGCTTGAAGTGATCGAAAAACCTGAGCCAGCTCCAGAATGCATGCAAGATGGGCCCAAACCTCAGCCAGAGGAGCTCGAGGAAATTAATTTAAGAGAAGGGGAAGGCACCGCGAGGCCGGTATTTATCGGTAAGTCCATGGAATCAAGTGCTCGAGCTGATTTGGTCGCTTTGCTTCGTAAGTACAGTGATGTATTTGCTTGGCATTACGATGAGATGCCTGGTTTAGATCCAGGGCTCGTAACTCATCACCTCGACGTATTCCCGAATTCCAAACCTGTGAAACAGCCACAGCGGAAGTATCATCCAGACTTGGAAGAAAAGATCAAAGAAGAAGTAGAGAAGCTCAGGAGTGCAGGGTTCATTCGCCCAATCCAGTATCCAACATGGTTGTGCAACATCGTGCCCGTAAAGAAAAAGAACGGCCAAATTAGGGTCTGCGAGGACTTCCACGATCTCATTAAGGCCTGTCCAAAGGATGAGATGCCATTGCCTCACATTGACACTTTGGTTGATATCACTGCTGGCCATGAAATGTTCTCTTTCATGGACAGATTTAGTGGATACAATCAAATTAAAATGGCACCTGAGGACGCAGAGAAGACTGCTTTTCGGACCCCTTTGGGGAATTTCTACTACACTGTGATGCCATTTGGTCTTAAAAACGCCGGCGCGACCTATCAAAGGGCGATGACTGCAATTTTTCACGATATGATTCATCATTCGGTGGAAGTTTATGTCGATGACCTCGTCGCGAAATCAAAATACAAAAGAGAGCATCTGCGTGATCTCGAGGGGGTGTTCAAGAGGTGTAGAAGGTTCAACATGCGAATGAATCCCCTCAAATGTGCCTTTGGGGTCACGTCAGGAAAATTTTTGGGCTTTTTGGTGCACAGACATGGTATTGATGCTGACGAATCAAAAATCCGTTCCATCTCGAGCATGCCACCCCCCCACTCTCAGAGATCCCTTAAAGGATTCTTAGCGAAGGTCTCTTATTTAAGAAGGTTTATCCCTGCTCTGGCAGAAATTACTGCACCGTTGGGTGATTTACTGAAAGAAAAAGTCAAGTTTGAATGGAAGGATAAGCACCAGTTGGCCTTCGAGAAAGTCAAGAATGTCTTGGCTTCGTCCCAGACAATGTTCTCTCCCCAAAAGGGAAAGCCATTGATTTTGTATCTCACCTCCACCGCAAGGTCAATAGGAGCGTTGCTGGCCCAAGAAATTGAGGGAACTGAGAAACCGGTGTACTACATTAGCAGAAAAGTGCAAGGGGCAGAGGAACGATATACTCCAATTGCACGCCATTGCCTAGCACTCGTATTTATGGCACAAAAGCTTAGGCACTATTTCCTCTCGTTTAAGGTGCAGCTCGTGACAAGAAATGACCCTATGCGATATCTCCTTTCTCGCCCTGTGCTCACTGGAAGGGCCGCGAAGTGGTTGCTAGCTCTTGCGGAGTTCGATATAGAATGCACAGCACCACGAGCGATTAAGTGCTAGGCACTCGCGGATCTGTTGGCCCAATTTCCTAGCGGAGAGTGCGAACCGCTGAACGAATCATTGCCAGGAGATGATTTCGAAGCATTAACAGTCAGCCCTGAACAGGAAAGCTGGACTCTAAGCTTCGATGGGGCAACAGGAGGGAATTCAGCTGGAGCAGGAGTCACATTGTAAAGCGATAGTGGTGAAAAGGAGTATCTGTCTTACAAACTAGCGTTCCAATGCTCTAACAACGAAGCTGAATATGAAGAACTTATTCTAGGGCTGCTCGCGGCCAGAGAAAAGGGAATTAAAAGGCTGAGAATTGTAGGGGATTCGAAGCTGATAATTTTGCAGAGCGAAGGTGTTTACGCACTAAAGGAAGCTAACCTCGCGCCATATAGGGCCATTGTTCAAAGACTTTGATGATGTTAGCATCATTTATAAGCCTAGATCTGAGAATAAGTTCCCTGACGCGTTGGCCACTTTGGGGGCTAAGACAGAATTCGAGGGAAGCACGGTGGCCATTGAGATCACGAGAAGGGCTGAACCATCGTTTGTTGAGGAAGACAGGAGCCCCAAGGACAAAGATTGGCGCAAGCCCATAAAAATGCAGATCGCGATGGGCAGTGGAGGAATCCCCATGATGGCTTTGTCACAATTCACCATCCTGAAAGGCGAGTTGTACTTTCGTGGCCCCCAAGGGTGGCTCGCAAGGTGCATCGATAGCGAAAAAGCTAAAGAGGTACTAAGCCGAATTCACGAAGAGACGTGTGGAGAAAATGACATCGCGTTATACAGAAGAATCCAGCGTCAAGGCTATTATTGGCCTACAATGAAAGATGATGCCGCGACCACACTTGGAGAATGCCCTAATTGCTCACTTCACGAAATCAAGCACGAGTGCAGCTTTTCGAGTGAAGAAACGGATTGGAGACAGAAGTATATCGATTATTTGAAAGAAGGGGCCCTCCCTGTGGATCGCAATAGCATTCGGGAAGTACAACGCTGCGAGAAGAGATTCTTCATCAAAGACGGTCAGTTGTACAGAAGAACTCTGGATCACATTCCCCTTAAGTGTTTATCTAACAATGAAGCAGAGGAAGTCCTGCACAAGGTCCACGAGATGGAACATCCAGGAGGAAGAAAGCTTTATGAACAAATCACCCATCTGGGCTATTATTGGCCAAGGATGGAAGGAGATTGCAAGAGTCACGTCCGCTGATGTCACGCCTGCCAGAAACATGGAGATAGGGTAAATGCACCCTCTGTTGAGCTCCATCATATTCGAGCACCCTACCCCTTTCATACGTGGGCGATGGACCTGATTGGGCCCATTCATCCCTCCTCGCGAGGGAATCAATGGATTTTAGTAGCAACAGAGATTACCACGAAGTGGGAAGAGGCAGTGCCCTTGAAACGTGCAACTGGCGACGTGGTGGCTAACTTCATCAAGGAAAACATCATCTGTAGGTTTGGAATTCCAAAGGTGATTCTTTCTGATAATGGAACCCCCTTCGTAAACCGACAAGTAAAGCAGCTGCTCGCATCCTATGGTATCAATCAGAAAACCTCAACACCCCACTACCCTCAGGGAAATGGGCAGGCAGAAGCTACCAACAAGTCCATTGTCAGGATTCTGAGCAAGCACTTAGATGAGAAAGGGGGAACCTGGGCTGAGCACCTCCCGATTGCTTTATGGGCTTATAGAACGGCTAAGAAGAAGTCTACGCGAATGAGCCCCTTCAGTTTGGTATATGGGGCAGAAACAGTGTTGCCCGCAGAGATAAGTGTACCTTCTGCACGTCTCGCGCTGTCCACCGAAGTGACTGAAGGGGAAAGGAGGGCTGATCTCGAGGCATTGGACGAAAGAAGGGAGGTCGCGGCCGAAAATCAAGAAAAGTATTGGCAATCTGTGGCCAAGTACTATAACAAGAGTGTGCTCGCGAGAGAGTTCAAGGTGGGAAGCCTAGTATGGAAATCAGTCCCTGGAGTTATGCAGAATCTGAAGCTGCCAAAATTCACACCCAAGTGGGAAGGTCCCTACGAGGTGATCAAAGCTGCCGAAAGTGGGCACTATAGGCTCGCGAGAGTCAGTGACGGATTCCTCATAGGGCCAATCAATGCAAAGTACATCAAAAAATATTACCCATAATGTGAGCAAGCTTTAAGATATCTTTTTAATCCTTGTCTTTTGATTACTTGTTCACAATCAGATGTAACCCTGGGATGTCAATTCGATACATCCCTTGGGAAAATTTGTATCGATTGAAGTCATGAATGAGAAATACTATCCCTTTGTTTCGAAATTGTGTTTCATTAATTATTTGAGCATGATGGAAATAGAGGAAAATGATAGAATAAAATAGGCACCCATGACGGTGACCTCGCGGCACAAACTCGCGTCAGCACAAGGGGGAATTTCACCCCCCGCGAAGTGAAGAAAGATACAAGATATTGTACTCACTCGCGGTCAAGGCCTTTACATGTTGCGAAATGGATAGGGACCGGGGAAATTTCTTCCTTTGGAATACTAACTAAATTGTTGGAAGACCCTCACGACGCCCGTTCCCCACAAATGAATGGGAACCAAAGTAAAACATCTCTTTGGAATGACTAACTCTAAAAGTTGGAAATACCCTCAGGAAGTCCCTGGCACAATTGAGTGCTAGGGCCCTTTACAGGGAATGAGTTTCGATAATGAGCTTTGAAGTATGGTGAGTAAGAAGGGAAATACAAAGCAAATAAAGGGCATATAAAGGAAGCTTTGCCGTTTGCTACCCTTCGCAACCATGCAATAGTAATAATAACAGTGAATTCATAGACAGAGTGCTAAAAGATTTCATTGATATTAATGTTACAAGTACAAAATTTGTTTCCCCCGGGAAGGGGGCTTACATTTAAAAAAAAAAAAAAAAATTACTGCAGGAGTTCTTGAGAGAGTAAATCAGACGATGGGAGAACAGGCTCTACGTCACTTAGGGTGGTCTTTGGATGAGCCTCCAAGGCTTGATGATTCTGGACCAACACCTTGTGGCTTGCTTCCAAAACAGCGACCTTCTCCTCAGCCTCAGCGAGCAACTGCTTGTACTTCTCGCATGTCTCTCTTGCTTCGGCAACTTGAGCTTCACTAGCCTGAACTTTGAAGAGGCTCGCGAATAACATCTTCGTTAAACGAACTCTTTCTAAATGATCACGAAGCCACTGAAGGTCGAAGCCAAACCTCTCCATATCTTTAACCGAGGAGGTGATGTCCTCATACTTTTCGTCAGAAAAGTCCTTCACCCTCGTCCCCTACAAGGATAGCACCATCTCGCCAAGAAGGTCAAGGAGCGATCCGCCCACGAGACGACTGGCAGAGAAGTTTGTAAAAGTAGAGGGGAATTGCTTCTCCAGAACGCGGAGGACCGAGGCATTGGATGCTTTGACATTCCACCGAGAGCTGCCCTGCGTATCAGAAAATGGAGAATGCTTGGGGAGTCCAGGGCCTGATGCTTCTGCTTCAGCTTGGGAATGACCTAGGTCCCCTTGTTTCTTTGATAGCTCCTCGCCCCGGTCTTCATCTCCTGAAGCCTCCTCTCTCAGAAGCTGCTTTCCCTGATCATCACCTTCGCGAACGGGCTCTGAGTTAGAAGAGTGGCTTGGCATTAGAAATTTAGAAGGGGTAAAAGAAGGAAGATAGAAGATGTCCTCCATCCCAGCAAAAATGTCACTGCTACACTTACCTTTGGAACCTCCAGAGACCTCTTCACTCCCCTTGTCGTTTCCACCAAGATCGTCCATGTCTGAGCTCTCGTTGATGACTGATCCGGGGATAGATTTGGACCCAAGTGTGCTCTTATCTGTGGAAGAGGGAATTTGCACCACGTCGTCGTCGCGAAGGGGTGAAGGAGTTCTATCTCGTGAAGAAGAAGATGAGGGTTTGGTTATCTTCTTCCTTAATTTCTTCTTTTTCTTTCTTGGAGCTGAGCCACCCTCGACAGGGCTTTGATTTAGAGGAAAGGGATCAGCCCTAGGGGAGCTCGCCGGTGACTCAATTTCTTTGGCAGGCTCTGTGTTCATGGTCGCGGTCTCTTCCCCTGAACCTTCAGCCTCCTCTATTCTCTCCACTTCCTCCGGTTTATCACCCGAGCCACCAACCTCCTGTACAACCTCCTTCGCGATGGTACTCGCGATATCCATGGCATTGAATTCATCAACGTCTGGGGTGTCCTGACCTTGCCTCTCAGCGAGCTGCGAGGTAGCCCCCTCTTTCTCAGGAATAGCCTCTTTTAAAACCCCCTTTTAAGGAGGAGCAGTGGAAGGAGGGTTCGCGAGAGGCACGTCTGCGGTAGCCTCAGCAATAGTCTTCGATGGTTGAGCCTCCTCGTCTGAAAGATAGCACACAAGTCTTGTAAGTACACAAAACAGAAGTGAAATTGCAACAAAAAAAAAATGTATAACGATTGGGGGTATCACCTTGATCAATTTGAGCTAATGGCTCAGTTTGGGATACGGGCTCCGCGATCAAGAAGGAAGACTCAGTCATCGTTCGACCCTTCCGCGAAGGACCCTAAAAGATGAGAAATAGCAATAAATCAACAAAAGTGTAAAGATTTTCCTTAAAAAAAAAAAAGAAGAAGAGAAGGGAAAAGAGAGAAGGGAGAGTGAAAGTCTCACCCTTGCCTTCTTCGAGGCGGGTTCTAGCAGAAGGGGGGGAGTATCTTTTGCCTTCCTCTTATCCTTCACCTTACTCTGATCCTTCGCGACAATGAACCGCGGAGTAGGAACGATCTTTTGATCTGCAGGGTGGATCTTCTGAACGGGGATGGCATCGATCACGTTCAGGGGAACCATGGTGCCCTTAACCCAACAAGATTGAGGGCCACGCCAATCGGGGTCCTTCCCTGGCTTGAAAGTCCGCAGAGTCAAGTCTTTTTTTCGAAATAAGGTCAGCAGAGGGCACCACCGCTGGGGTTTGAACGAAATCCATGAAGGATTGTAGGTTTCTCGCCCAGTACACCCTGTTTTCTGGAGTAAAAGCTGCCTTGCGTGCAGAACTAGGGATGATCCTATCTCCCCCATAGTTCGCGGAAAGCTCGTGATTAAACGACTTCAAAAATCGGTGTATCCCAGTGAAGAAGTCCTTGGGCGGAGAAGGAGGCTCGCGAGGGACACCTTGGTCGTACCCAAATTGCAGCTGAAGCCTGTCAGGTCTGTATAACACCGTGATGGGGCCCTCAACGGACAAAGTCGGGAGATAGCTGGGGGTGACCCATGTGAGGAAGTTCAGCTTGTGGGAACGAATGTTCTTGCTTTGAAAATCCACAATGGTGTCTTCTAAAATCACCGAGGGACCCAACGCACCATCAATAATTTTCTCGTAAGGTCGCGGGTTAAAGGAAGTTATGTCACCGCACCAATCCTCGAACAACTGGCTCGAAGAGGTCTTGCTCCATCGCATGATCTTGGGCACCCTCTCGCTCAATCGAAGAATGGGCATGCCTTTGCCATCAAGGATGATATCGCCGGTAGCATTCCTCTCCTGAACAGTCTTCAAAGGAGGGAGCTCGTGGGCGGGAGGAGCCATCTTGGGGAAATGCTCGTAGAAGAAACCAAGCAAAAAGGAAATGTGAATCATCGAGGTAATCTCGTACCTCCCCATCGATCGCTCGAAATCTTGAACGGTGCGATCCAGTTGGTGATAAAAATGCCCCAAGAGCATGGGACCCAGGGGAAGCTTCTTCCCTGACGCGAGGATGGCCGCAAGAGGGATCATCTCGCGGCGAGGTCCCTCATGAGAAAGATCAGGAAAGAAAAAGAGGGACAGGAACTGAACCAGGAAGACCGCCAGGGATAGTGGACCTCCATGATAAGAGCTTATTGTCATCGCGAGCTTCCCATCCACTTCGACAGGGGCAATGTCGCGAAACCAGTATCGCTGCCAAGAATCCCAAGTTGTCTTGTTGGCCTTTGGAGGGGCTCGGAGCTTCCCTGCGTTATCATAACGGGAACCATATTCTCCGGCAGCCTTGAACTCGTTCTCTATGAACTCGATCGCCGTCGTAACGTCTGAAGGGTACTTACCAGGGTTAAAATGACACTCGCCGCGAGTGGGAAGGCCCATTAGGGTTTCTGTATCAAGAAGAGTCGGACCGACCTCTCCGAAAGGGAATACGAAAGTATGGCTAGTTGGGCTCCATCGAGATACCGCGAAATCAAGATCGCACTGGGGGCGACTTGCGACGAGATATCGCGAAAGGCGCACAGTCTTCAATAAACCCACCTTGTCTAGGGTTATTCTGTGCTCCAAGTTGTCAAGAATCGTAGACACCCAGTCGCCCCAATCCCTAGGGGGTTGAATATTGGCCCTGTATTGAACTTGGGAGAATGGGAAATCACCCCTCTCAATCCTTAGCCTCACCAATGAAGATGGATCGACCATGTTTGCCTCAGAAGCGCTGATTTCGTCAGAAAGCAAAAGGTACTGGGCATTGGGGTCACCACGGAGTGGAACGTAATTCTGGACATTTGCCCAGAAAACGTCACCTTCAGACCTCAGGTACGGAGCCCTCCTCCATTCGCTGGCAGGAGGTAGTGAGGTTTTCGCCAGAAGAGCCTCGGTGTCAGATTCGTGTCTTCTTGATCGAGCCATGGTTATACTCAGAGAAACGAACTAGGGTGTCGAAAAGGGCTTTGAGGGGAGGAGGTAATGTTGAAGAACTTGGGAGATTTGCAGAGAAAAAACCACAAGGAAGAAGTAATCTCAGAAGTGTAAAAGGTCTATCCCCTCTCCGTTTGAGTATTTATAGGCCTAGCCCCTTTGTCATCAACGGTACATAAGCGGCTAAAACAGCACCAGCAGTCCAATCGTCCTGCAACTTCGAAGTTGGGAACAACCACCTTTTGGAGGGAAACGCTAAAACGACGGACCCTGCTAACGCAGCACGCGCGCGATACAACGCGTTGAGCACCACGCGCCGTGAAATCACGCTCGTACGAGGGGCTTATGTAGGTAAGGTCAGAGCGTCGAATGACATGGCAGTGGACCAACCTATAACAGCCAGCCACGTGGTTCGGAAAGTCTCAACAAACACGTCATTAGTCAACGATCCTGGGATTAACTAAGATGGACCCCCACCGCGAGGATAGCCTTGCGATAGGGCATAACAAAGTTGAAAGTACCAAAAGCAAAGGGATGCCCTGTATAAGGGAAACATCCCTTAGAAAGAAACTCACCCCTCGCGAGGTCCTCAGCGAAGAGGATTGACGCGACGGGGACGAACGAGTGCTCGTGAGAGCACATAGATCGAGCTCGTGACGGTACCTGACCATAAGGCAGGGGTAGGGGAGTTGATACGAGCTTGAATTAGGTCTTGGCGCGAGCCAAAAGGCTCGCGACCAGGCCTAGCAACGCGAGAATAGGGGAGATGCAAGTGGCTTGGTGGCTTTAAAAGGATTAAGGGTTGCTGCGAGGGAAATGATGCACTGGAATGACCTAAAGGAAGCTTCCTAACGGCCAGTGACATCACCCATGTCGCCCAGATATACGGAGAGAGCACGTGTCGTCATATTTGTGGGAAAACGTCTGCTGCCCAATGATTGGGTACAGATCCCTATAAATATATGGCACTCCTTCATAAATTGACATAGAGAGATTTCTTCACCCTCAGAGCACGGAAATTCTAGAGAGAGAAAAGGGGATTCAGAGCTCTGGAATAGAGAACTTTGTTCTTGCCAGTCCTCGCGAACCTACTCTCCTTCTAGAACTGTGTAGCGAGGATGATGATAACTCAATGGGGAATGAACTGAACACTGCTGCCTTCTCTCTCTGTATTTTCTGGCTTAATCCTTCACCCCGTCACACACTCTCCTATTCTTGTTCAATCATTAGTTATTGTTAGCCTCTCCAAGTTAATTTCATTTAATTAATCTACGACCCTCTCCTACAACCTATGTCCACAGTTAAAAGTGTCTGCCCTTCATGAACTGATCTGATCTGTTGAGAGGAAGGGGATTATTGAAAAATCAAGGATTCCCTAACAATCTGTAAAACCCCTATTGATATGAATGCAAATCACTAATTAATAACTAGCAAAAAATATCCAAGCAATCAAATCCCACAACACAGAGATATACGTGGAAAACCCTAAATGGGTAAAAAACCATGGGAAGGAATCAAATCACTATAACCATTGTGCAGCTACAGATATACCTATCCAAACGAAGTAAATCCTCACAACGTTCTAAGTAAATACTTCCTATACAAATCCACAACAAATCTCACAAAACCATCAAAACTCACAAACCTTTGGTTCAAAAAATACCTGCTCTGGTCCCTATCACCAACCCGACGAACAACACATCCCAAATTGAGGTCTCGCCC
The DNA here is from genome assembly GCA_020921065.1 of Vaccinium darrowii. Taxonomy (NCBI): domain Eukaryota; kingdom Viridiplantae; phylum Streptophyta; class Magnoliopsida; order Ericales; family Ericaceae; genus Vaccinium; species Vaccinium darrowii. The sequence continues at coordinate 11,678,023 of CM037159.1, read as the reverse complement.
ACGTCGTCATTACTGTTCTTCAAATTGAATGCCAGTATGAGGCCGTAGGAAGCATGCAAAAATTCATTCACAAATTTCCGTCTTCGTGTAGATCTCAATCACCATCTTTTGTGGCCCTGTGGGTATATTCCCTTCTCATTGTCATCCACAAAACCCAAAACGTGAAAACTTTTACTCTTTTTTTTTACTTGATCAGAGAGAGAGAGAGAGAGAGAGAGAGAGAGAGAGAGAGAGAGAGAGAGAGAGAGAGAGAGAGAGAAAGTTATGGGATAAATCTGCCCATTTAGGGATGTGATAGATGCCCCCATTTAGGAATAAATTGAAACAATTATGAGAGTGAAATAACCGGATATTTTGGAAACCTTGTAGGTGGGTGGGAATACCAAACTAATTACGGAAATGTAATTAATACATTACTATTACTGTAGATATTTTATCTTATATTAAATTGATAATGAATCAATTAATAAGGGCACTTTCGGCCATAGTTTAAAATTCAGGATGGAATCATAATGATTCAAATCTCATAGGTTTGAATCATTAATGATATTTTTGATACAGGATACCTAATTAAAATTCTCTTAAGCGTAGGTGCATTAAATGCTTGTTGAATGGAACGAGATACTAATCATTTTGGTGCTATGTGGATGGCAGACACAGGGGCGGATTCACTTGAGGCATAGGGGGGTCAAGTGACCCCCCTGACTTTGGAATAATTATTAGACATGTTAGCCATTTTACCAAATTGATTTGTGGTTCAGCTGGCAAGTAACTTGCTCAAAGACAAGAAGGTCACGGGTTCCAATTTTGTCCCGTACTACTCTGCTGTGTTTTTATTGTTTTAGATGCTCCCAGACGTGGTCAAATGAACCGAGTTGAAACAAAAGGAGTCAAAGGTTTTCCTCTTAGTGTAACTTACTCCATTAAAACTTTTTTTTTCCAGTATTATTTAATAATTCAAAGAGTATTAGATAATGATTTTGGCACTTTAATTTTTATAATGACTAGCTAAAATTTGTCTTTTAATGCAAATATTATGCACGACAGAGGTACGAAAAGACGATTTTTAGAGTATCATTATAAAAAAGTGAAGTGTCAAAATCATTCTCCGTAACAAATGGTTAACATCCTTACTTTTGAAAGTATTTGGATAATTTTGATACTTCGGTAGTTCGGTTATGAGTGTAATTAGAGAGCATTTTTTTTTTTCACATTCTTAGCAAGTTTTTATTTTGTGACCATTACATGATTTCATTCAAAACATAACAATGTTATAACAATTTATTGACGATCCATATTTAAGACTGGGCACCTTGGACCCTAAAATATGAGGGCCGGCCATGTACTTGAAAGTTGACCCTTTCTGAATGAAGTTTCTGGATCCGCCACTGGCAGACAGAGCCATAAAATTTCACCAAGGTGCATTTAAACTGCGGATTAAGACAACACATGCACTGGCAACACATTTGTCCTCGCTCACTCAGGTGTAATATTATCAATGGTACCGGGTTAGTTTACTCAAGGTACAACATTATTTCATAAAATAGCAATGGTCCTTTTTATTAAAACTAGTGTTAGGCTACGTGCTCAGGGCCGGCCCTGAGGGCAGGCTGGGTAGGCCTGGGCCTGGGACCCACAAAAAATAGCTCACTTTTAGGGCCCCGATTATGTATATATATGTTCTTAAAAAGTAATAAATATATAATGTTGTGCTACAAGAAGCAGAGAAGCATTTGCCTTAGTGGAAAGACTTATGTGTTTCCTAGTAAATGTCAGGGTTCAATTCCCATAGGCCCTTGTTTTCTTTTTCTACTTTCTCTTGCCCAATCTTTTTTCTTACTATAGTAAGTTTCCTTTTCTACCTTTTCTTTCTTTATTTTTTCTTTCCTTTTCTACCTTCTCTTATTGTTTGCTTCCACTACAACCTTATTGTTTAAAAAAAAAAAATTGCCGGTGTCGTAATTAGGAAAAAAAATAAATAAAACACTCCGTGCGTATTCATAAAATGTTCGCATCAATTTACCCATTTCAATTAATTTTCTAATTCTTTACGACCGAAAACTATTTTTTAGTAACATGAAGACACGAATTACAAAAAAGACAAACTATGGAACACAATATTTATCATTTGAAATAAATGCTGGTTCTTTAATTTTTTTCTTTTAGAAAAAACATAGGGCCCTGGTTTATTTTATCGTCTGGGGCCACAAAAATCTCATGGCCGGGCCTGTACATGCTCTGCACGTAACCGCGTGCTCATTGTCGTCGAGATGAGCTGCTTAATTGATTGCCAATTTTTTAATATACATTACGTTCCTTTTTTTAAGCACAAAGTCTCATCCAAAAAATATGTGACTAATAATTTGGAAATTGGTATAAACATTGGTATTAGGGTAACAAAAAGCTACACAAACTTGGTACGTATCAGGGGAACATTTCAAATTGTTGGTCTCGTTCGGATTTTGATGCATTATTTAAAAACTTTGTATAATAGAACTAATTGAAATCTATTAAATAAGATCTATAATGGAAATAAAATACATAATAGATTGAAATATATGAACATTTTAAAAATTGCATCGAAATCCAAATAGGACCAACAATTTAGGATGGAGGGAGTATTTCTTATTCTTTAAAACTTCTCGGTTTTGGCTTTACCCAATTCCAATTTGATGCAGTAAATTTGTACAATTGGTGCTGAAAACAGGTCTTTCATTGTGTTAAACTTCGTTTCCAGGTAACATTTTCTAGGTCTTAACTAATGGCATTCTTAATTCTCGAAGGAACTCAATGGAGTGTGGGGAATGGTGAGTCAATACGGTTTTGGTATGATAGATGGGTCCCTGGTATTTCCGGAGGTGGAGTGTCCCCTCTTCCAAATGTCAATCGTGAGGAAGTCTCGGTATCGAATTTTATAAATCCAGCCACTAGGAATTGGGACAGGATGAAACTTGAACAGTGCATTCCAAATAACCAAGTTAAAGAAGTTTGCAAAATCCCAATTTCTTTAGCTGAGGGAAAGGATAAATTGATATGGAAAAATTCCAACTCGGGAGATTATACGGTAAAGTCAGGTTATGCACTGAAAGTGACTAGCACTCCAAGAAGTGATCTTTGGAAGCCTTCGTGCTCCTTTATCCCCGAGAGTTCTATGTGGAAAAGGTTTTGGGGTACTCCAACTTTGCCCAAGATTAAAATGTTTATGTGGAAAGTATTGCGGAATTGGGTTGCTTGTCGTGCGAATTTAGTCAAGAGGAAGTGTGGCAGCAATCCTAATTGCCCAAATTGTGACCAATCGGCTGAAACAATGGAGCATATTCTCTTTCATTGTCCCTGGAGTAAGGCGATTTGGTTCGGTAATAGTAAGGCTTTTTGGGTCCTCCACAAAGAAGTGGTGGTGGTTGATAAATGGATGGAGGACAGAGGACTTACTTTGTGGGGAGCTTGCAAAGATCACCACGAACGAAGATATGGGGGAAATTTTTCAAATTTGCTGGGCTATTTGGAAAGCAAGGAACAACTTTGTCTTCAACAATAAACTCCCCTTGCCAGAAGAGGTAATGGAACAAGCTTTCTCTATGCATCGAGACTACCTATCTGCTATTTGTAATGTAGTAAAGGTTCTTCCCGTGAGGCCGGTTGGTGTGATGAAGTGGGAACCTCCTCCCCCCCCCCCCTCTTGGACTAAAATTAATTCTGATGGAGCATTTACTTCTTCCCGCAGCCCGGCTGCCTTTGGCATTATTGCTAGAGATAGTGGTGGAAAAGCTCAATGGTGGCGATGTGGTAGAGTCTTGGTTGCGTCGGCTCTTTCTATTGAGGCTTGGGCCCTATGAGTAGCATGCGTTATGGCAAAGGAAACAAACCTTAATGAGGTCATCTTTGAATCTGACTGCAAAGTTTTGATCAATTGCCTTGGTGATTCAAGTACTGATATACCGTGGATGATAGCCACAATCGTGGAGGATATTAAAGCTTGGGCAAGTATCAGAAGATGGAAGTTTAAATGGTGTAGGCGAGAGTGCAATAGAGGTGCTCATTGGATAGCCGCTAATGGTAGATCTCAAAGTCTTGCTTTTTCTACGGGTTGTATTCCGCCCGAGTTGGAGTCTATTTTGTGTAAAGACTTGGTTTAGTGCTCTTATATATATTTCTTGATTTTTAAAAAAAAAAAAAAAAAAAACTAATGGCATTCCATTTGATTAACAATCTCTTTCTTATGATGATGGTCTAGTAAACTTAGTTGAGGAACTCAAAGCTTATTCAATTCAATTGATATTTTTTTGGAATATGTTATTAATAGCAATTTGTCCGGTCTAATTTGTTAATAATAGCTCACTGGTATTTATGATACTCTAAACCATCAATGGGCCCTGAAGTGTTAAGCAAATTTGTTGGTGAAACTGAGAAGAATGCGAGGGATTTATTTATTTGCTGGCGCTGAACAGGACCAGAGAACAGTGGGAAATTTTACCTCTGGTCATTAGCTCTTACTTCCATGCCATTCCCTCTTACTTCTATTGGTTTCATTTCTTGTTCTCAGGGGATCAAAGTGAATTACGTGTTGTCATATTTGATGAAATTGATGCTATCTGTAAGGTATGAGTTCTCCAAGTCTTACAGTATATCAGTGGCATGCAGCACTTTTGAGTCCTTACATAACATTTGATAAGTCTCGCGCGTGAACATTCACACTTGAGAAATTGGGTTTGCCAACAACTAGCTTTTAATGTTTTATCACTCAATCTGCAGAATTAGTTCATTATCATTATCTTATCTTGTCAGTATGAGGTCATATTTTTCTTGTTTGGTCAAATCTATGTAATGCAATTCGGAAAAATTCTTTTTTGAAGCTTTGGATAACTTTGCATTCGACTCTATTTGTTTGAGTGTTCTAATGAGCCGCTTATCTCTTAAGAATTTCAAAGTCTTGCTATTATTACAAATACCCTGTAAATGACACTATTCTGGCGTTACAATTGGAATGGCCCGGTGCCTCTGGCATAGGTCTTTCCAATTTTTATCAGCTGTCCAGGAACAAATCCGCGACCTGTGTCCAGCTATCAGTTTCCCATGCGCCTTCCTTTGGTTGCTTACTTGCTTATGATAACTATCATGGCTATTCCCATTTGTCAAGAGTGAGTTTGTTTAACGGGCATAATACTCGTGCTACGCACGAGACCGTGAACCTAGTAGTTAGAAAGAGAGTCCTACAATCATTTCCCTTGTGCTTATCTTTTCTTGGAGGAATTTTTCAGTGCTGGCCGGTATGGTGGTACCCGCTGGCGCACGTCCGACCATCCAAAAATGTAACAGACGGCTCGGATGAAAACACTCTTTTCCTTTTCTTTTTTTCTTTTTTTTTTAAAAATTCCATCCATCGCTTTCAATCCGGGCCGTCCGTTGCATTCTTGGATGGTCAAATGCACACGAGTGGGCACCACGTGGTACTTGCTCCGCATTGAATTTTTTTTCCTTCTCTCTTGATTGTCTCCTTCGAGGTCTCGTAGACCAACGACAGAGTTTGTGCTCATTCCTTCGATGTTTGATGGTTTATTGGTAGGACTACGCTGAGTTTCCATTGCAATATTTCGGTATTTTTGGATTACAATTTGTTAAATGAACCATTCATTTTGCTCAAATACATCAACTGATTTGATAACTTATATTTCAAAGATATCGAAAATACTGAACAACCCTAGTACTTTACTTTTTCTCTTTTGATACTCTCTCTGTCCCATTTTATTTGCTCTATATGATAATACGTGTCTTTTTTGAACTCTTATAGTTTTCAATTCAAAATGTATTTTATAAAAGAAATATGGATCTTATTTGATTGAGTTCAATAAATTCTATTAGACAAAATTTTCATAAACTTACGGAAATGGCTACAATACACACCCCTTGTTTGGGTGTACCATATGCACCTATTGTATGGTCCAGATTGTGCCACCTCATCGGCAATCGTAACATTTTTTAGTTTTTCGTAACTTTTCGGCAATATGATTTCGAACATTTTATATGATTCGTAACATTTTGGTATGTCTCGTAACTTTTATAAAAAAAATCGTAACTTCTACAAAAAATTCGTAACTTTTATAAAAAATTCGTAACTTTTACAAAAAAATCGTAACTTTTATAGGGGTGTGTATCATACACACCCAAATAAAGGGTGTGTATTGTAGCCTTTTCCTAAACTTTAAAAACATTATAGCAATTAAAAAGATATAGACGTTTGAAATGGCATCGCAACGCAATGAAAGATTCTCTATGATATACAACCAGAATTCTATGGTGATGCTTTTCTACCATCAGAGAAGCATCACCATAGGTGCACCACTACCAGAATTCATATTGCGGCACATGAAGATGGAACAGAGTATTTTAGAGAACACTAGGAGCATTAGAGATGGATGCCTACGTTTTTTTTGGTCTTGCATATTTAATGTTTTTGACCGTCCATCCTATGTGAAATTGCTTGTGGAAGTCTATGTATAAATGTACAGCTATCATTGCGGTACGAGATTGGGGACCAACTCAATCTTTAAGCATCTCCTCGACTTTGTATCATAGTACTTAAGTTTTTAACTAACTCAAGGTTAACGACAATATATCTGACGAGCTTGAGCCGATCGGGCCTAGGTTTATCAGGCTCGAGCTTGTTCACTGATAGGCGCATAAATATTCATATTAGAGCCCCTAATTTATCATTACTAAGTTCGTTAATATTATTACTTGGAGCTTAATGCGTTATTTTTGTGATTGTAAGATATAAAAAATGCCCAAATTCAAATTTTACTGGGTGCCGAAATAAAGTCCGGATTGATATTGGAATATTAAGGAGGTTAGGTGGAGATTTCTATGTGCTAATAAAATTTGGAAATCAAAGGAAGAAGGAAATACAATTTCGAAGCCAAGTACGGTATATGGTGTGGGTCCACCTGGTAGTATTAGGTCTTGGTCAAAAAAGAAATTCTTCCCAAGCACGATAACTACACCGGGCATTAGAACTGAGGGCTATGTTTGGATGACCAAAATCTTGAGTAGGAATAGGAATGTGATTACAGGGATTCAAATTTCTGGGAATTTCCTTGGGTAGGAATGAGAATGTAATTACTGGGAATCAAATTCCTAGGAATTTGATACTTGGAGTAATTTCATTACGGTGTTTGGATTAATTGAGTAATCTTACGTAGGAAACAATTATTTTGGAAATTTATTGAAATCAACATTTCCTTTTCTTATTGAATGCACCAGGAATCTGAAATTCTCATGGGGTAGGGGAGGAACCAGATTCTCACTCAGTTTGGGAATGTGATTCCTGGTTGAATGTGTCATCAGGAATCACATTCCTGTTCATGGCTATTCCAAACGCCGGAATCAGAAAAGTAAGGAATCACATTTTTATTCCTGTTTGTTCCAAACATTAGAATCTTGAAAAGAAGGCATCACATTTCCATTCTCCCTCAAGATTGCTGCCATCCAAACTGAGCCTAGAAGTATAGAAGGAAGGGGATCTTGCTACGTGTACAGAAGAAAATGCACAAAAAATGTACAGAGTGCTTTGGGATCCACTTTTGGGTCTCACACGAGCAATTCGAACCATTCATTTTTCCGACAGGCCCCACAAAATTGCAAGGCTAATTCTTTTTTAGGAGGAAGAAGAAACTCCGCTCAAAGTAATTTTATTTTTGTGGAGGGGTTGATTTTATTTATTCAGATTGATTGTATAACTAGAACTCTTTCATTTTCAATTGTACGGAAGGATTTTTAATACTTTCAATCTCTTCCGTGTGCATATCTGCGTTTTTCGAATACAATTTACGCAATAGTTTTCAATGTTGTGCTTGGAGTTTTGAGATAGGCTATGCTCGTGAGACGGATAGTGCCGTTGGGTGGTGTGACACCGTGCCAGTGAGATGGTCTGTGCCGTGGGATAATTTATGCCTTTTAACAATCACAAATATTTTGTTGACAATTGTGATTCGAATAGTAGCTCTACCCTATGCATAGTTTTGTTATGTGGTCAAGGTGGATTCGAAACCCTATTTCTTCTCTCCATCATTTTTCACTCAATTCGATTATTGCTTTGCTCTCTTTAGTTTTTATTATTTCTGACATCAAAATCATCAAACCAATCTCCTTTAATTAATTTTGAAGTTAGTTGAATTCATTGTAACTTAGCCAAATTGTCCCTATGGATTGACACTGAGACTTTGACACTATTCTACGGAGTAGTAATTAATTCTTAGTTTTTATAAATACATTTTTGACTTGGCACGACACGGTCATTCACGAATCTTAATGAACCAAAATATCGAACAGTAATACTTTAACGAAAACGTATTAGTTGCTACTAAGATTTTCTTTTATGGAGATGAGGCTCTGACATTGAGATGAAAATTAAGAGGCCCGATTGAAGGGTCCCAAGGGTTCGGACTCAACCCAATTAGTAAATGAGCCCACGATTGAGATGCAAATTCAAATCATTAAGTTTTTTTTTTATCGGGAACAAGTTTATTGATTAAAAATTGTTAAGTTAGTGTGTATATATATAAACTCAAACAATCCTTTACTGAACAGTGTCCCAAACAGTTTATTATCAGCAGCAGTTTATGAACGGCACAATTCTTTTTACAGCCCTAGGAGCAAAAAGCATCACAACTGTTGCAAATTGTACAAAGTCCTGGAATACTTGAAAATGAGAAGAAATGCCACAAGAAAAAAGAAAAATATGATAAAATGAACGTGCACAATCAGAGAGTACTTGCAAAACAAACGCAAGTAAATAATAATAATACAAGCAAATAAAGTGGAGTATGCATGCACCTGTATAATTAAATTAACGTGTAAACTTAAACATCCACTCGCGCATCTATTTTCTTCCATCGCGGCGGTCTTTTATTTACTTCTCTTCGGTCTCTGTCGGCATCGCCACTCACCGATCGGCCTTGGTACATAATCTCTTGTTTCGATCAATCTTGTTCATATACATTTTTGAATTTTTATTGAAACTCCCATTCAATTACAAATATTATTTTAGGGTTTGGCTTGTTGTCGTTAATGTAGAAAGAGCTTCTTTGGGCTTTGAAATACGTGAAGAGTAGGTTATCTAATCGAATGAGAGACCAATAGTTAAATGATAGCTTAGTCGCATATATTGAAAATGAAGTATTTGACGCTATCGACATAGAGACTATTTTACAACGATTCCAAAATATGAAATTGCGTTGAATGAAATTCGAGAACCGAAAAGAAAGATCATTAGTATATATAGTCTTTTAATAGCTATTGTGTACTAGTCGAAATGCTTGTTAAATTTTAAATGTGATTTTTTTTTGGAACTAGATTTCTACTTGCCATTAGTATAATATTTTTTTTGGATTTATAATTGGTAAAAGTTTTTATGGTTATGAATGACCCCATGCTCCCAAATTCCTGGAGTCGCCACCAACAGTAGCTGGTCGTCTCCAACTGACAACGAATTCATCTCTGCCAACCATAACCCCAACATCAAGTGTCGCAACGTCTAGCTTATAAGGGTCAATTGTCTTCCTTCGTTTCATGCATGCTACATGGATCCTCAGGTCCCAAACTAACCTTCAAAAATTTGTTGTCTAATTTAAGCTCGCAATGCTTTGCGGCATCCAAAGCCAACTTGGCTGAATTAGGTCCTGCAAAGTGCACAAAGGCGTGGGGTTTGACCCTTTGATAATAGTTCGTACTTTGGATATCAGTGCCAATGTTAAAATTGGGGTATGATTCCTGAGGGGTTGAAGAAGTCTTCAGCCTACACCTCCATACCGTTCCGACCATATCTTCAAGGTAATCCATTAGCACTTTGGCAGTGACGTCATTATTGAACCCGTCAATGATAATTTGCATAACCCTTTCCTTCTCACTTCCCTCTGAATCCATTCTTACGTTCACAGAATCAACATAATACAATACCCCAAACAGCAAATTCCTCAACTCTCTCTATAATATCCAGATCCACCTATTACACGAAGAAAGCATATCTGTAAGGGACACGTTTGTAAGCCAATTTGACACATTCATGCATGCTGCATTTGTTTCTGTTGTAAACACAAAAATCAGGTTGCACTCCCATGTAGCCTCTCTTCACATATGTGCTTACTTGACAAAAAGGATATGGAAAATCAACACAACCAGTATCATTTGGAACTGTTAATCTACTCAAACAACTACAGAATGTTCGTTTTCAGCAATTACGATAGGAATAGAAAGCAATTACGATAGAAATAGATCATGTGTTCAAACTTCACCGCCTAACTAATGATTAAAATTTACACGTATTTAGCCTGCTTGCTTATGGAGGAGAGCCTGGCTATACATGAGGGGACGTGTTGAGGATATAAATAATGAAATTGTCTCTCTCTCTCTCTCTCTCTCTCTCTCTCTAACAACTTACTCTTTTAGATGAGTAGCTAGTTAACAATCTAACAACTTAGAAGCTTTTAGAAAGCATCTATGTGACACGTTTATTTGCAGCAGTATATGATCAACGGCTCAATTCTTTTAAAAGCCCTAGGACCAAAAAAGCATTACAACTATTGAAAAATCTACAAAGTCCTGGAATACTTAAAAATGAGAAGAAATACCACAAGAAAAATGCAAAATATGATAAAAATGAGCGTGCACAACCAGAGAGTACTGGCAAAACAAATGCAAGTAAAATGATACTACAAGGCTACAAGCAAATAAGTCGAGCAGCACATGTAAAAATTAACGCTTAGATGTTTTGCATGCATGCAAAAATTAACGCGTAAGTGGAGCATGCATGCACCTGCTTCCGAGGCAGTTACGTCTGTTTGGGCCCATCGGCTCCGCCTCTTTTTGGGTTAACCAATAGTGGTCCTGGTGGTTTTTGTGGTGGCGGCGGCTGACGGTGGTGGGGTTTAGTGGTTGTCAAGAGTCGTGGCATTCAGTGGCGGTGGTAAATGTTTTGCATTTGGGTTTGGGTTGGGTTTAGGGTTTTGCTTGTTTTGGGGTTTGTGCGTTATTGTAAGATTTGGGCTTTTAGGCCTTTGGGTGTATTTTCATTGTTTTATCAGGACATTTTAGGCCTATTGATGGGTGGGCTTTGCCCCAAGGGTGTTTCAATTTTTGATTGGATCTTTTTCTCCCTCTCAATGTAACCTTTGTCAAGATTCTTTAATAAATTTTGTTACTGATAAAAAAAAAATTAACGCGTAAACTCAAACATTCATTACCTTTTCAAGTTGGAAACAGAAACCAAAACAGAGAAGAGAGAGAGTCTGTGTGACGGAGGTTGGGTTTCGTCGGTATCTTTTTAAAAGGCCACCACCGTCCACCAACAATGTTACTGTAGAAACGGGCCGGAAAAGAAAGTGAGGAGAGAGAAAGTAGCATAGAACGTTGGTTGGTTTCCGTTATCCCTCTCACTCTTCTTTTGCAATAGTACAGTGTTGTGGTTATCTCACTGATTCTGACGTGAGCCTTGTGAAAGTTGAGGTCTATTATGTTTAGGCTCAATTACAAGGACGGATGCAACTCGAAAGGAAGGATAATTAGCCCGTGTGACCACTTACCCAAGATTCAAAATTTATTCATAAATATAACATAAATTCTTTTATTAATTTTACAACTATACAAATTTGCTTGTCCAACTAAATATGGTTATATGTTCGTACAATACCCTCAAATCCCAGGGACGGAGCTCAATAGGAGAATGGGGTGGCACGTGCCCCACCAAGCCAAAAAAAAATTAGGGTGCACAAAAAAATCAGTGAACCATGAATCCGGTTTGGGCCGAACCGATCCGTGCGTTTTGGATTTTAACCGTGGATTAATGGTCCGGACACGGATTGAAAAAATAGTAAACCGTGACTCGCGATCTGGACACGGATTTTGATTTCGAAACCGTGGATTAACCGATCCGGACCGTGAGATTTTTATTATATATAATTTTTTTAAATACACACACACACACACATAATTTTACACATACTTCTACTACACAGACTAGGGGGTAAACTGTGATCTCTTTCAAAACTTAGGGGTTAAACTGTTACACTAAGTTCTACTATAATTAGAGACCAAACTGTTATAGTATATCTCCATGCTTGTGTGGTACGAACTTCTGTGTTTGTGGACTTGTGGTGTTCGTAGTATTTATAGAATTTGAATAATGTGTTTTGGAATGCTTCTTGATTTTATTTTTATGCCAGATTATGACTACCGTAAACAAGAATGTCTTATTAAACCATTTGTAACTTTGTTACTTGTTTATATATAACATGTAATCCGTGGATAAAATCGGAACCGATCTGTGACTTGCGGATTGGATTGGAACCGAACCGTGAAACTTTTGGTCCGGACACGGATTGTATTTTCTAAAAAGTGTGACTCGCGGATTAGGATTGGATTCATGCCAATCCGATCCGGACCGTGTACTCTCCTAAAAAAAGTATTATTCTTTAGAACGTGTGTATAATTTTTTGTATGAAGCATGTCTACAAGTGATTAATCGATGAAAATGAATACTGCCTCCATCCATTTATTTATTTATTTATGATAACCAGATATGAATGTCAACTTACGAGCAATTTCGGACCCTGAAATTAACGATTTGACAATCTCTTCGGTGACCCCGAGGTTTGGATAAAAACTTTTTGCATGGTTTTTTTGGGTCGTCAAGGAACTCGAGTTTTTTGGTGCGATTGTCCTGGAATTAAAACAGGTACTAAATTTTAGTAAAATAGTTTCACTGGCTCCCGAGGCATTTTTTTTTTACACAAGTTTAAAGAATTAATTGAGATATTTCCTTCGGTGAAAATAAATTAAAAAAATTATGCACAAAAATAATACAGTATGTTTTTTTATTCGAAGATTATACATCCAATCATAGGGGAATATGTTTCTTTTTGTATTTGTTTTTAACACCTGCAAGTAAAATCCCAATACATAAGAATTACCCAGCGTGTGCGCGCCCTAGAAAGATCAAATTACCCAGACTATGACAATTAATCGTGCAAACCATAATACTTTGCAGTCCATCTGGATTGAGTAATTTTTTCCATTTTGTTTAAATTTGGAAATAGAAGAAAAGAAAATACTACTGTTGACCAAAAAAGAAAAAATAATAATACAGTACAAATTGAGTTCAAAAATTTTCACAATTCAACACGTACAAGTCATTTTCCTCTAACTATTTGGAGTGGATGATATATTTCTAATGGAAATTAGTGGTATTTTGTCATTAAATGAGCTTAATTAAGCCCACTTTTATAAAAAGTAGTTAAAATAGTTGATACATTTAGATTTCTCATGTAAAAAGTAGTTTATGGCTAGAACGATTTCAAATTAGATTTCCCATGCAAATAAAGGCAAATAAAAAAGTTAATTTACTCCTTAATCTTATCATATATGTACGGGGCTCAGGTTAACACAACTCTTTTGTCGTTGGGCTGAAAATGCAAAATATATCATGAACTCACCCTTAAATCCTTGTCTTTTTCTTTTTTGGTAAATTCTCTTAAATCCTAGTTGGTAGTTTTTTTATCTCTTTTATTTATGGATCTTCTTCTTGCTCTTCCTGCCGTTTCATCCCCCCCCCCCCCCCCCCCCCCCCCCGGTTTTAGGGCTCATTGTTCTTTAACTTTATTTTGGTATTTCTATAGTCTTCATGTTCAAAAACAACCTTAATGTTTGTTTTTTTTTATATTATTTACTTTTTTGTAATTTGTTAACTTTTTGTCGTAATTTTTGGTGGCTCGACAAGGGGAATCTGATATAAAAATGTTGACCAACAATGAAAAAGAATTCAAGTGGAACGACACTAAAAGAAAAAAGCCAGCTGTTTAAAAAAAAAATCGTCTTCAGTGAACTTATTCTTTCATTTTTTGTTGTAATTTTTAGTTTTTTGACTCATCTCATCATCGAGATGAATAATTAATTTTAAAAAATAAAGTGAATCTAAAATAGTTCAAATATAATACCCAAACAAAAATTACAGAAGAATGAGTTACTCTCCATGTTCCTTTTTAGTTGTTAAGTATTCCATTTTGGGTTGTCCCTTAGTAGGTGTGTGTTTTGAAAAGTTAATGGGTAAATGGTTGTACAACTATTGTTTTGCCTTTTTGAAAAATTAATGGGTAAAAAAATGGCGGATAATTTTGAAAAGTTTAGGTTTTTGTTTTGATTGTTTGGTTGTTTTTTTGTCAGCCCTTCAATCTTTTGGGTCTCGAGAGACTTTTCTATCTTTCTCTTGTATCTTCGATATTTGATTAATAAAATCCTTTTTTGCCGTGAAAAAAAAAAAGTTACAGTGCTTTTATACTAGCCAGGTTCACTCAGTTCAATGCTTTTATTATACTAGTCAAACCAGCTTCACCAATTGTTATAAACCTATGAAGTACTGACATTCTTAAAGGACGACATGCCTTCGTCAAAAAAAAAAAAAAAAAAGGACGACATGCCCACGTATTAAACACGGGATCAGGCAGGGGACACGTAGAGCTCTATATTGCCGACACACTACATCCCGGAATCAAGTCTCATTTTCCCGCTCCATGTAATAGATTAGGAATGACGAATGACCAAAAAAAAAGTTTGAAAAAAGTAAGAGGGGACCATTGTTTTTGATCATGGGAAAAAAAACCAACGTGGGAACCAAAAACTGATGTGACAACTTTTTTTTTTTTGCCATTCGTTAATCTTAATCTACTCTATCCTAGGGGAATTGGGGAGGGGGATGGGTGCTTACGGGAATCGAACCCTGCCCATGTGCATGGGAGTATAAGGGAGGCACCAACTGCACTCCACTCCACTTGCGATGTGGCAACTTTTGATTATACAATTTTTGCCTTTCCCAACTTTTGGTTATCCTATTAGGGCATTGAGGAATAAAGGCTTACAGGCAGATTTTCCAGTCAGGGATCCCTGACTGGATGTTTTTGGATGTTTTGAATTTTTTTAAATTATTTTTGCAAAATCCGAAACGTCCAATGTGTTTAAAAAGTTATACAATTTTTGTGAAAAACTGCTCGGATCAAACACTTCCCGGTATTTTTTTTTATGATTTCTCGCGGAAATCCTTAAAAACACGTTTTAAACACATTGGACGGTTTAGATCATGAAAAAAATATCAGGAAAGTGGAGGTCCGGAATCCCGGATCCCGGACTAGAAGTGCTTCCCGGGCTTACAATTGGTAACAATTTTGATCCAACAGTCACTGTTCAGATCGGTAAATAACATGTAATATTATTATATTCATTCAATTGGGTCAAATAGTTAATAATATGACCAAGTTAGATTCTAAATTATATTAAATGTTAATAAGTACCCTAGATCCAAGATTGCTTTTAGATTACATAATATAGTATGTATTATTTTGGTCAATATTTGGGTCATTTTCATATCTTAGTGATAAATTATAGACTTTATACTGCCATGCACGAAGCACAAAATCCTAATAAAACAAATTTATATTATCTTCTATATTACAATACACAGCGATTTTTGTCTCAATCATGTTTTTTGTCTCAGTCATTAAATTACATTTTATTCCTCCCTATGCCAACTCACTCCTTTTCTCCATCGGCTCACCATACCCAAAATTTCAAACCACATTCTCTCTCTCCCATTTTTGAAATTCAAACCATATTCTGACTTACTACCTCCTCTCCTTCCCCCTCTTTGAAATTTGAAAGACCACAAAGAATGGGGCATTGGCATTAGTACGCGCACGTGCGTCAATTGCTTAAGTCGTGCATTTAGGCATGGGCAAGGGCATGCACCATATAGAATATAACACAGAGTATAATCAAACCGACTATGCGCACGCACACCGGGTACGCATGTGACACAAACGCATATTAACCGTTATTTCAACAAATCAACGATCTGAATTTTAAACACTCTTTGACTGATAAGAATTAAACACTCTTTGATCGCTAAAAATGCTTTTGGACGGCTAAGATGCACTGTTTGTGCATTATGGGTATGTACACCTACGCATAGTAATTTTGGAGTAGAACAGAACAAATAGGCTAGCTTTCATTTGAATGTGTGACAATGGGAAAAGCGAAAAAAGTACATTGGAGTGTTTTTTTGTTTTGTTTTGTTTTTTTTTTTTCCGTCTTTTTCTGTATATTTATTTTAAGCCCAGTTCTTACAGTAGCAAGACTCTACGTATATTACCTCTCCCAAGGCTAAGTTTGTACCACCAAAGGTGGTAACTTATATGGCAAGGGTGACCGAATTTAAGTGCTCCCTCCTTCTCGTACATGATCCGTCCAGGTTCGAATCTCGCCAAGTGCGGGACCAGCGTGAATGACCTTTAATCCATCTAGTACCTATGTAGTGTTGTGGTGATGGACTCACCTCCGAGCAGTAGTTATGACTCAAGCTGGACATTCGACAATGGGTCAAGAACCTCTATGATCGCGCATAAAGAGAGTTGTTACATTAATTACCCCTCCCCACTAGGGATGACAATCTCGACCAAACCGATGGGTACCCGAACCATAACTGAAATATTCCCTGTTGGTGCGGGTATGGCATGAGATGTGAGATAACCGAACGGGTTCGGTCTGGTTCTGGTTTGAGCTAGTAACCGAACCGTTCCCCGAACCGAACCGAACTGGATGTGTAATTACTCTATAAAATACCCTTTATATGTAGAAATTTAACCTGTGTATAGCTTCAATGCATTGAATTTCTACTTAGATGTATATTAGTTTTGCATTTAAAATGTCTAGATGCACATCTGCATACCTTTTTAATTGACAAATCTGTGACATTTCCAGTTTAACTAATTTTCATATTTGAATTTCTTTCATAATTATTTCGTTTTTATTTTGTTTTCTAATATAACGGGGAGTACCCGAACCAAACTGATCCCTGATTGGTTCAGTTATGGTTTCAATTTTCCCTACTCGTTTGGATTTCGGTTCAGTTCTGGGTACCCTCCTAGCTTTGCGTAATGGGTTCGAATATGGCAATACCCGAACCAAACCGACCCATTGCCATCCCTACTCCCCACTCTTTTTTAGAGAAGAAAAAAAAGAATTGAGTTTGTACGAATTCGGAAGTCGTCATGGGGGAGAGAAGAGTATAAACTCTTACGAGGCTGATTTAGTCGTTTAGCCTATGCATTTATTCTCCCTGCCAAGGCCGAGTTTGTACGTGATAACTTCGGAAGGCCCGTATCCTCAACCTTGACAACCCTTTGGGTGGTATGTAGCATTTGCCACACGAAAATGATTTGGGTACACCACCGAGTGTACCCTAAATGCACACCACTTCATCCGGACCATCCAAACGTGTTCTTCGACGTTCCAGATTTAAAGTGCTCTTTTACCGGTCAAACAACTCTGTCACCGGTAAAAGAGCACTTCAAATCTGGAACGTCAAAAAAAGCATTTGAACGGTCTAGATGAGGTGTTGTACATGTGGTGTACCCATAGCATGATTACATGCACTAATCAATCTCATGTTTCCCATACGATGATGAAACACAGAGTCTCACATCCCATCCAAACAATACAAAGCACGATTAAGTGTTAGTACTACGCGCAAATTGCATGAAAGCTCAAGCCGAGATTGCATGCCTCCAACTAGGAGACCTTAACGGAATAGTAGCCATCCAATCAGCTATTACAAAAGTAGTAAAATTACACCTACTAATCAATCTCATGTTTTTCATATGACGATACGTAGAGGTTACATCCCAAACAATACAAAAGCACGGTTGGCAGTACTATGCACGAATTGCAGGAAAGCTCAAGCCAGCACTAAAGGCATCGATGAGTTTTGTCACCGCATGATGGTCGTCAATATTTATGCGGGTTCCACGATAACACTCTTCAGGAAGATCTTTTACTATGACACCAACCTTCTGACTTTCCACCCTAGTGTTGGCCTCTTTCAACCCTACAGAGCAAAGGTGAGGGCAATATCCAATTCCATCAGAAACAAATTTAACTGAAACTAAATTTGAAAAATGAATGCACCAAGGGTCAAGGACAATATGTTTTTCTTACTTGCCAAGTGATCACGAGCCAGATCTGCCCACTTTTCTGCAGCGTTCTACAATAAATAAAAACATGATGGCCAAAGCCAATAAGATGCGATAGTTAAAGAGCCAATGTTACTCATCAAGAAGCATACATACTAATAAGCTTCTAACAAGCTCAATAACAACTACCCACACAGGTAAATAAGTTTTACGAAGACTGGCATGTTTGAGGCAGATGAAAAAACGAAGTGGCACTAAATAAATCAATACAAAGATCTTAACAAACTTGAACCGTACCTTCAAGCTAGTATCGTTTTCCTGTTTCACATATATGATGGCCAAGGCCAAATGCTCAAGTTGCACAACGTTCTCGCCTGCAAAGTACATAGAAACTTGAAATAAGGTTAAGGTAAACAACGAGGAGGAAATAGCATAATTCCTCCCACCCACCACTGGTAACGAGGACGCAGGCTCTAGGGCTGTAAATGAACTGAGCCGTTCGTGAACTATTCGAGGCTCGACTAGGTAAAAGCTCGTTCGAGTTCAATTCGGATACTAAATGAACTGAATCTGAACCTCAATTTTAGGCTCGTTTAATAAACGAGCCGAACCTGAACTTGACAATATTCGGCTCGATTAGGCTCGTGAACTTGGAATATATGTATATCTCATAAGAATTTCCTATAGAACATTGGATATGTATAAACTTTTACATATACATAATGAAAATTTTATAACTTGTACTTGTATAAACCAATAAATAAAAAATACTAATATTTTTTTATAATTTTATACATGTATGAACTTATTTATGTGCAAAATAGAATTTTTTTTGTAGTTCTAGACTTGTATTAGATCATAAATATCTAAAAAATTTCCCTCGTTAAGGCTCGTGAACAAGTTCGAGCTCGACTCAAACCTAGGCAAGTTCGGCTCGAGCTCGGCTCGTCAAATTTTCATTGAGTTTGAGTTCGTTTAAAAATTTAATGAACGAACTTGAACATTCTAAAGCTCGGCTCGATTCGGCTCTTTTACAACCCTGGATGCAGCTATATGTTCTAGACAAGGACGACGAGAATGACAACAATAACACGCCTCAAAGAAAATACCGAAGTGGAAAATTACTCATTATAAAACAACCAAACATTAAAATATCGGGTAGGGACATGCGAGTAGCAGCACTAGAAGAGTCTTGCGTCCTCTTTGAAGCTCTCTCAATGCTTTTCTTTTCCTATTGTACTGATAACAAATATCTTTATGACAGCAAAATTTTCTTTTGCCAAAAAATAAAAATAAAAAATCAAGCCATTCAACATGAACTGAAGAGTGTAACCGTGAAACAAGACAAGAAACAATGGTGAACAGGAAGACAGAGATAACTTACCAAGAGAATTTGCAGCTTCCCTTGACAACATGTAAATGAAGTATACAGGCATTTTTGGAGGCTTTTCAGTTAACTTGTTAAGCCCCCTGTCATTGAGGATTTTCTGGACAGCCTCACCAACTCGAGACAGTGAGAGGCCAAACACAATATGTTTCAAACTGATGTAACGATAACCTTGGATTCTTCTTTTGTGATCAGCAATCTGAACCACTTTGAAAACCTCCTCCCCAAACGTTCCGAATTCACCACATGCCAAAGGATAGGTAACCGCTTTCTGAAACTCAACAAACTGTTGTGTGTGCACGTGCGTTCATGCAAATGTCAGAAAGAGAATGAAGAAGGAGGAGTTGGAAAAGGGTGGGGGTGGGGGGGGCGGGGGGAAGACAAAAGACATAATTAATAAATGAGCAACTGTTACTTGGGATCAAATCATCACACCGGTGCATAATAAGAGGGCATACTAAACACGAAAGACAGCAAGACTGAGACAACAAGTGCCTTAAGACTCCCCAAAATCCCAATTTTTTAAGATGCCAACCGCACTTGCGCAATAGGTGCACAGCAGAAGCTACCAGCAGGAAAGTAATGCATAATACAGTATCTTTACAATTTGTGCAAACCTTCTATATCAAGCTAAGTGCCAAAACAGAAATGAAAGCACCCTCAACTGCAATCAACTACTTTAGAAGTTGCCGGCAAGAAGAGACAAGGGTCAGTGCGAACAAAATTCAACCACGTACTATGGAAAGCTAAAGTTAGAATGTGTCGGCAGACTTTTAGATAGCAAGGAAATAAAGGGAAACTAATTACTTCATTGGGACTGGTGTCGGAACATTATCTTCTCGCACTTCCAAAAGGCGCACAAAAAAAAAAAAGATTCAGTTAATGTGCATCATGTATGACTGTATGAGTACGAATACATTTACATATAATTGAAAAATGAGAAGTCAGTAACACGCAGCTAATATGGTACTACCGTACAAGTAATCAGTTAAAACTAACTATAAAAATGAAACATCGACTGGAAACAGTTCATTACTGCCCAGAAGACAATATCTAAGATGTACAGCGTTTGGTTGTAGCTTAGATTGATGCAAACCAAATCTTTTTTGAACAGAATGCAAACCAAATCAAAGGATAGATTGAATTAAGAGATAGAGGATCTAAAATGGGATACAAGGAGTTAAAGCTCTCAATATTCTTTTATCAATATATCAAAAAAACTACTTAATGAGGACCCAAGACACCTATTTAGACCCACTACCACTAAAGACACAAAATGACACTATTAACCCAAAAGTTACTGCATCATAGATGCAAGCCATAATCACTTGATACAAATTTTAACGGAAACATGTCGCTGCAATGTCTACCTGGAGGGGGGAAATACCTAACACAAGAATTCATTATTCAAGCTGTTAACACATAGCTGTTCTGGGGCAAATGAAGAATAATCAAAATGCAAGGAACTGTTTCAAAAATAGCAGGTGCAGAATTCAGACAACTACAGACATCTGCTGATGCAGGGAGATTATCCAATAACTCCATCTACTAGGAAACAAGGATACTCACTTTAAATTGGGGGAAAATGTAGAATAACTGGAGGACAAGTCCAAGAGACATGCAACACAAATAATAAAGACAGGAGAGTACCGCATAGTATTTCTGCGTGGCGAGGTAAATGATCCCGGCCTTAAGAGCACAAACAACATCTTCTAGCAGTTCTGCTTTTGCATTAACCGGGACACCATCCATTGGGCCCAAACATTGAACCAATTTACTATACTCGACACCCTTCCAAGCCTCTACAAGCAAAGCATCAAGAACATGATAACATCGGTCGTGCGTTAACTCCAAAGTTAACTGCATTTTATGCTCTTCCTGGATTGACACCAAGCAAAATTAGAGATAATAATTTACCCCCTTAAGGGGATACAGATCACAAAATTGTGACATCCACACACGCATTTAGAGTGTTGGGGTTACAGTAATTATAGCGAGCAAATTCGGTTGCAGAGAGTTTGGCGAATGCAAAAGGAAACAATGTTAAAGCAATATTACAATCTTAGAAATTTCCTTGTGAGGAGATAGTAACATCAAACTAATTTCGAGGTTATACCATCAAAGGCTTAAACTTCTCCATTTGCTCCAATGCACGCTTTAGATCAACCTCACTAGTATCATCTAACTACAACCAAAAGAACCATAATTTGGCAGAGGATCGTGAGTAATCCATCAATAGTTAAACAAGCAATTAGAGAAATATCTCAAGAATCAATGCAAAACTTCAGCGAACAAGTCAAAACAAAAAGATTACCTGACAAATGCTATTTTCAAAAAAGAAAGGCTCACCCTACATTGAGAAGTACACACACACAAATCAGAGTCCCCAAGAGATGATAAATCATGCACCATTCAGATACATAACCATGCAAGAGAGAAAAAGAAAAAAAGAAAGATATATGAAACAATTAGTTACACAAACGGTAAACCAAAACTAAGCAGCGCAAAGCTAATTAGAACCAGAAAACCCCATCAAGTCCAAAGGGAAAAAAAGAAGACAAAACCAACACCAGCAAAAGACAACTGGAAAATAAGCGCACAAACATTACCTTGAAGCCGAAAGGGTCATCTTTAAACCTACCATAATTCTGCAAACATGCAAGTGTATATGTGAGAAACTTGAGGTAAAATGAGTGTGATGATGGGTAAAATAGCAACACGCAACAGATAAAGTACCTGCAATGCCGCACCAACATCCTGCTCCCTTAGGCCACAAAAATCTTCTTCCGTCAGCTTCTTCTCCGCTATGGCTGCTAGAGGACCACTGTCAGCCTGAAAATTGATTATGAGTTTACCCAATTCCCAAAAGCAAAATGGGTAAGGCAAGACAACGTGGAGAATGACGCCGGGGAAAAGTTTAAGTAAGTTTTAATTCTGACTAGAACTGCGGATAAGAATAAATAATATAAAATAAAAACTAGGACAGTTCAGCTTGTTAGATTGCACCTAAAGATTCAGTGTCCAATGCCATCCAGTGACAAAAATTGTGCATTTCTTATCTAACACAAAACACTCTGCTTTAAGGTGGTAATTTGATAAATGCCTGAAATAACATGCGCTTGATCAACCAGCCACCCAGTATGTAACATTTTAAGCACTTCGTCATAAGAGCATACAAACCTTGAGATTGCATAACTTCGATACCAACTTATCATGCTTTTTATAGATCGTACGTGACTTATATACCCTCTCAAAATCCTCCTGCAATACAAAAGGATAGGAACACAAGAACAGTTAAATAGTTGTCAATGATTTATCCAGCAGAACTGTTTATCCAAACTTGAAACAACACAACTTCCCACAAGTCAATATTAACAAATGCACAAGTCCAGTTTTGCAAAAAGAACCACCAGAAAATGCAAAATGTTTCCTGTTGACCACCCCAAGAATGAAGATGAATTGAAACAAAATCGAGTCCAACCACGTCATAGACAGAAGAAGCACGTGCAAGCAGCAACAAAGCAACACAAAGGTCATATTATCAACACACTAGACGCACTTGCGCTGTTGCGCAGATGAGAACTTTTTCAAGCGTACCAAAAAATGATCTAAAAAAACCCATCTCCTGTGTGCCAACTTTCGCAAATCAATAGAACTTACACTTTGCCTCGTAGCCCACATAAAATGCTAGTACTAGAGTCATAACTGATGCGAAATACCGAAGGCTACCTACATTCTATGCTTTTATGCATAGATAAAGAACCATACTAAAGGGCATATTCACCTTTTTGGTCCCCAACGTATTTGTTTAAGTGTCATTTTCATCCCCAACGATCAATTGCACGAATTTGGTCACCGATGTTTAGAATTGCATCAAAGTCATCCTTGGCCAGGACGTCGTTATTTTGAGCGTAAAAACTAGGGGAATTGAGGTCATTCTACCTACGTCTTAATTTACCCGTTGTCCCCAAAGATAACACTGAGTCTCATTTTGGTCCCTAATGCAAACATCCATAACATCGCCACCCTCTAACGACCTACACCACTGGCCACAACAGCTAACAATCCCTATTTTTTCCTCTTACCTTCTTTGTTACCCTCCCCACCCCACCATTGTCTGCAACTTCTCGACCCCAGCCATCAGGGGCAGACCTATTAAGCGGGCACGTGACCCAACTTGTTCCCACTCAAAAATTTCCTTTCACTAGTATATTTTCCAAATAAACTTGTAGGTGTTCCGTTAAACTAAAACATATTGTCCGACGCATAGTCATCACAAGATCTTAGTATCCTTACAACGAGCACAATCATTAAAAGATTTCATGAAAAGACGTACCTTCAAATTATAGAATCAAATTCCAGTTCTCTTCTGGTCGTGTGATTAGGTAAAATAACTTGCGAAAGTTTAAGAGGTAGGTTGTTATACATCTTGTTGATGGGAAATGTGTCCTCCTTTTGGAAGCGTTTTTATAATTTTGGCAAAACCAAAGGGGGGGAAAAATACTTTTGAGAAAATGTATTATGTCAGAACAAATGGAGCCTTACTTGTCATAAGGTTAGTACTATCAGAGCCAAAAGGAATTAAGATCACTGGGAGTAAGGACACAAGATAGCAAAAATATTTTATTTTGTATTTTTCGCTTCGGTTCTGCCAAAATTATGGTGATATTGTCCGAGTATTTTTGGCAGTTAGGTTCAATTACTAGCAAAGATGGGGAGATTGCACATGATGTGACTCGTAGGATCCAAGTGGGGTGGCTCAAGTGGATAAGCACAACTGGTGTACTATGTGCAATACGATACCCACAAAATTCAAAGGAAAGTTCTACAGAATTGCCATAAGACTAGCGATGATTTACAATACAGAGTGCTGGCCTATCCAGAAACAACAAGTGACAAGAAGTGTATAGCTTAAATGAGAATGCCAAAATGGTTCGTGAGATGGTAGGTTTAGTAGAAGTCAAAGAGAAAATAGACTAGGTTGGTTTGGACATATCCATCGTAGACTGGTAGATGCAATAGTTAAGAGAATTCATATGATAGTTTTGTGTAGTACCGCCATAGGGAGGGGAAGGCAAATTGAAATAGGATGCTGTAGCGCGCAAATATACGAGTCTACTAAGTCTAAGTGAACAAGTAGCCATTGGCGAAGCTCAATGGAAAAAATGATTCATGTAGCCGACCATAATTGATTGGACTTAAGCTCGGTTTCCTTTCCTTTGGTTAGGAGTAAAAGACAATAAATTGAGCGTAAGTTTAATGGTAGTCAAAATGATGCTTCATCCATACCTAGGGGACCGAAAAGGTGCATAAAACGTACTCTCTATCCCATTTTGTTTGTCATGTATTCTATTTGGGATGTCCCAAAATATTTGTCCTCTGCTCTTTCAAAGCATAAAGATAAAAGCAGTACTTTTTTTCTATAAGGCGGCCGACTCGGTGACTAGGTCGGGGCCTCACTTACCCGATGTAGGGGAGTCGTTTTAAAAAGTCGCTCAGCGACTTAGTCGGGAAAATCGGAACAAGTCGAGGGAAGATGAGAGAGAGAGATCTGACCTTTATCGACGTCGACGTCAATCGCTGCAGCTCCAGCGCAATTTGAAGAAGCAAGAACGACAACACTCATTAAGCTACTTAGGTTTACTTTACTCTTTAGGCTTTGGGCTCATAATGGGCCTCTTTATTTTAAACTTCTACTGGGCCTATATACCTTTTTTGGCAACTAATGAATTTGTACATCTGGACTATTCTTTGGTGTCAAAAACAAAAGATTCAATGTCCATTTACTTCACAAATTATTTATTATTTCGTATATTCAACTTTAAAAAATTAAAACAATAATTCAAATTTATTTTGGGCCTATATATTTTCTTAAAAATCAAAACTTAGGAAGGAGAAAGGAGAATATATATATATATATATATATATATATATATATATATATATATATATATATATATATATATATAGGATCCGTCTCTTATCCGGACTTTTAATTTCCGCACCTCGTGATCCAAAATTTTTTTTGACGATCCGATCCGTCCAATGTGTTCAGAAGATGTTTTCAAGCGTCCACGCGAAAAATCTTCAAAAAAAAATACCAGGAAGGGCTTGATCCAAGCAGTTTTTGCAAAAAATGTAAATATATATTTTTTGCGAAAACTGCTTGGATCAAGCCCTTCCCGGTATTTGTTTTTGAAGATTTTTCGCGTGGACCCTTGAAAACACCTTCTGAACACATTGGACGTATCGGATTTTCCAAAAAAAATTTGCAACACAAAAAAACCCCATTTTTTCCTTAAATCCGGGAGTGTGGATAAGAAATTTTACCTATATATATATATATATATATATATATATACAATCCGGATTAGGTCAGGACGGCCTGATATATGCTATATCCGAACTTTTCGCGTCAGCCGTTGGATCTCATCCAACGGCTCTGATAAAACAAAGGGCTTCGCGGGTCAAAATGGTACCTGGATCCGGTTCAAAAAACTCGCGGGTCTAACACCACTAATCGGATCCTCACTTTCATTCACGCTCAGTTTGAAACGAGAGAAGAGAGAGAGAGAGAAGCCATAGCCGATTTCATCGAGAAGAAGAATGGATCGAAGGAGAGCAAATCGAAGGAGCTCAAACCCTAGATCGACAACCACAAGGTCTCTCTCTCTCTCGATCCCTCTCTCTCTCTCTCTCATTTTTTTAATTTGGTCAGTTCACTATTCGAATCAGTTATGAAAACCCTATTTTTTTGTGAGTTTTCGAACTCGAGCAAATCTCTGGCTGGAACTTGAACAGTTCTTGATGTTTTCAATTTAAATCTGGTTTTGTATGATATGTGGTTGTATATATTTGTATAATCTAGGGTTTCGTTTTTTCCCAGAGGTTATCTGATTACGTTTGCAGATGAAAGTGAAATTAGGGGTTTCAAACTCAAATATGAAACTTTATACGTATGTTTTTTTTGGTCACTTAGGGTTCTGTAGTATTACTAAGTTAGTAATCTTGGATTGAGTGTTGATTGGCCAGAAATAATGGGAGCTTTTCCTTAATTTGATCAGAACCAATTGTGCCTATTATCTCAACTTTCCTATGTAAGATTGAAGGCTCTTCCTAGATTTAGCACCACTTTCAATTAGTACAAAGAATTCTTGGGACCTCAATATTGCATCCGAAAATTGGGCAATCATGCTTCTATTTTCTCTTGTAATTTTCCTAGTTAAGAAGTCCATCTAGTAGTGAAGTGCCTTCATAATCATGGGACAGAAAAGGTGTTTGTAAAAAAAGGTGCTGCATCTTTGTTCACCCCCCCCCCCCCCCCCCCCCCCCCCCCCCTCCCTTAATTTTGCTACCTAATTGTGCACGTTTCAGGATGGAGAAACGACTCATGAGAACAAGCTACGAAGTTTGGGGATGGAGATGAAGAAAATAGACTTCCCTTGGTCAATGGGCATTGGAACTGGAAATGTGCTTCCATGTGTTGTGCTATTTTGGAAATGAGCTTCCATGGCCCAATGTTGTGGACGATGATTATGGCGAGAACATGCGGAAGTCGAGTTGCGGTGGATTGTTTATAGAATTTATTGTTTTGAATGTGATGTAATAGGATTTATTTTAAAGAATGGTACTTGGAATGGCACATGCCTTGTGATTAATGTTTAGTTACTGAAGTTATGGAATGACCCTTGTAATCCTGTTGAAATTGCTTAGCGAATATGGAAGGTGCTGGGATGGCTAAGTGCCCCTTCACATCTAAGTATGGGTTTTATGATATTCCATTTTGGATGTCCATCAATGTGTTCTCGACATATCACTAGCAGGTTGCCGTCATATACTGCTGCTGTTAGTGTGAATCCACTATCCATGTTTGGCTGCCATTTTCTGGGGATCGTAATTTGACTGGCAGGTCACTTGATGTATTCACTGTACATGCTTTGAGGCCACGTCTGGATAGAACTGCTATCTTGCCATCTTTGTAAAAGCTTTGTTTGACATGATTGGGGCTGCTTTCCAGATTGTGAATTGTAGCTCTGTTTATTGCCCAGCAACTTACTAGTGTTAACATGATGCTCAGTTTGCTCATAAATTTATGTTTTTTTTTTATGTGAGTTAAACAGATTGAAAATTGGTTCTCTATCTTCTGGAAAAGTGGCCCAAGCCATTTGAGCGGGGCAGGAAAATTTATGTTTTTTTTTTCCACCAAGTTAAGGAGATTGGATTTTGAATCTCCAAAATGTGGGAATGCAGCAGGAAATGCGACCTAAGCCAATGGGACGTCTGCAGGGGACTTTTAATGCCAGAAATGTTATCAACGTATCATCTCCAACGAAACTTGAATAATCATCCATACAAGACTCCAGTTAGCTCAAAGCTTAAATATGAAGGTGCCCTTCAAAAAATTTACATTGAACCATGTTACCGATGAGGTCTACTTCTTGTTCTGGACAACGTGACAATCATATATACTACGTTACGTGACAATCAACATATTGCGTGTCCACATCCGTGTCCAGGAAGAATTCTGGGAAGAAAAGAGAGCATTCAAGCTCAAGCGCATCCAACACAAATCTAAGTAATATTTGAACCAAGAATTTGTGCAGGGATTTGTCGAAGGAAGGGAGAATACATGAAAAATGCAGAGAATCAAAATAAAACCATACACAAATCCACTCTTTCAAATCAATCTCTTCATGCTTTAGTACGAATCCCATGTTCTTTTCAAATTTTATACACCTCAAACAACTCAAGTTCTTAAACCACAAGTACATCAATATCTTCTCCCAAACTAAGTAAGAAACTACAAAATTCAACAAGCTACTCAAACAAAATTTCTTCATCTCCGCAAGTCCTCCCCTTCCAACAGGATCGAATGCTGCATATTCAGCTCGGTCTTTGATCGCATGCGTAATACAACATCCCCTTTGTAGGTTTGTCTGACTCCACCAACTTCAATGCTGCCTTTCTCCTACATCGACAATACTTCGGCACAAATTTCAAATCAAGTGTTTGCTACCCATGTTGCTTGAAGAAGACATTTCCCTTGAAAAAAAGAAATTAATTCAAAACATTAGGGTGAGCAATATAGGATTGATAATCAGGTTGTAGAACTCAATTTTCTCCTCTTATCACTAAGAGGAATTTATGATTGGTTCCCAATTACAATTTCAGAGAATAAGGTTTAATTTTCAAAATTTGGATCAACCACTTATGCTAATTTAAGCACATAGAAATAGAAGTTTATCTAATTATGATGGATAATGGGTAGATGTACTGATGTAGTTCACTGGAGACTGGGGGAAATGCAAAAAATTCAAAGAACCATTGTAGACTCTAGTCATTGTATGTTTGTGGAATTCACAAATTATATTTTCACTAGAAGGTGGATACCATATTCAATATGGTTCTCTTCGAAAAAAAGATTGAATATAAAGAAACGAACAACAAAGCAGCACCATAATAATACCTAGTACTCCTTTCAACCACTTTTTGTGACTGATCTGCTAAGAAATAATGACCCAGAAGGCGAAAAAATCTGACAAAAATCTGAGTTTCAAACCCCTAATTTCACTTTCATCTTTAAACGTATTCTGTTAAAATCAAAACCCTAGATAGAATATAGAAATATATACCATACAAAAGCAGATTTTAACTGAAAACTTCAAGCTTTGTGCGATTTCGAACAAGAGATTTGTGTGAAACCCTAGTTTATTCGAACCACACACACACACACACACAGACGGTCGAACCTGGGATGTCAATTTCTTCTTCTTGAACTCCTTCGATTTGTCCTTCGATCGATTTCTTCGGCCTTCGATTGATGTTCTTGCGAATCGCCTCTCTCTCTCTTTCTCTCCTTGTTCAGTCGTGTGAAACGAGGGGAAGGGGAGCGTGAGCCTTTTGCTTGACCCGTTACGATTTAACCCGGGTTTTGGATGACCCAGTACCATTTAGACCCGCGAATTCCCTTTGTTTTATCAGAGCCGTTGGATGAGATCCAACGGCTGAGAGCAAAAGTTCGGATATAGCATATATCAGGTCGTCCTGACCTGATCCGGATTGTATATATATATATATATATATATATATATAGGATCAACTTCTAATGAGGGATCTCTCATTTTAAATAAAATGAGGACCAAGCAATTTTTCCACTTTCCAAATTGAATTTTGACGATCCGAACCGTTAGATGTGTTTAAAATGTGTTTTTAAGGTTCACTGCGAGGATTCGTCCAAAAAAAATACCCACAAGGGCTTCATCCGATTAGTTTTTGTTAAAAACGTTATATATAGCGTTTTTAACAAAAAATGATCGGATGAAGCCCTTACAAGTATTTTTTTTGGACGAATCCTCGCGGTAGACCTTAAAAACACATTTTAAACACATCTAACGGTTCGGATCGTCAAAATTTGGTCGGGAAGCATGAGGTCCTCATTTTAAATAAAATGAGGGATCCCTCATTACAAGTTGATATTATATGTATATATATATATATATATATATATATAGAGGGAGCTTCTAATGAGGACTCCCTCATGCGGACTTCCATGAGGACTTCACCATCCGGATCAAATTTTCATGATCCGAACCGTTAGATGTGTTTAAAATGTGTTTTCCAAGGCCAACGCGAGGATTCGTGAAAAAAAAATACCCGGAAGGGCTTGATCCGTTCGGTTTTTGTTAAAAACGCTATTATAGCGTTTTTAACAAAAACCGAACGGATCAAGCCCTTCCGGGTATTTTTTTTTCACGAATCCTCGCGTTGGCCTTGGAAAACACATTTTAAACACATCTAACGGTTCGGATCATGAAAATTTGATCCGGAAAGTGGAAAACACCCTTGGTCCGCATGAAACTTCCAATGAGGGAGTCCTCATTAGAAGCTTACTGTATATATATATATATATATATTAAAAACATGAAAATCCGACTAGCTGATTAATCCCCTAGTCGCTAGTCGGCAGCCGACCAACCTAGGACCTGGGACCGACTAGCGACTTTTAGAACATTGAATAAAAGTGTGTAAATTTTCACAAACTAACCCTCATAGCTGATTGAAAGGAAAGGGGTAATACTGAAAATCTAATCAAACTTTCAAGGGAGAATGTATTAATTGCCTGTCCCCTAGAAAAGTTTAGTTCCCTATACATGACAAGCAACATCGGACGGAGGGAGTATAAGATAAAGTTACTATACTACCCCTGATTATGACGGCCAAAACAAAAGGCGTCCAGGCTACCAAAGTCGCGCAATATATAGATTGGAGAGAAGAATGACACTTGATTAATACATCGGGGACAAGAAGGTAAATAAGCCCGATCTAAAGTCAGAGTAACAAGGGAATCGACTTCCAGAACCTATTACCATCTCCCATACTTAGACAATCAAAAATTGTGGTTTTCCAATCTCTATAGAATTTACCACCACTGCATAACTCTACATTAACTATTCAGCCGCCGACAATCGAAGTATGAACAAACGAATCATTGCCTACAAACTTTAAATGCATAATCATCACTTTGACCACAGGTCGCCTAATGCGTCAACCAAGGGTGCCAGACCCACTCTAGAACGTGAATACCCGAATCGAGTGTGAACTCAGTTTAAAAGTCACAGATTAATCTTTCAAGTTTTGTGAATTATGTGAATATCATACAGATTCTCAAAGGAACCAACGCGATGTGACACTTCACACATGCACCCAAAAAAGCACAACACAAAAATTAAAAAACGAGCACATTTGTTGCATTTGCACTAGCCCTGTAGTTGTAAGGAGAAATGATTTCGTAGTTAAAGGGGACGAATGATTTCGCCTGAAGTATAGGACCAGAGTGATAATTCCTCATTCGAAAAGCTGTGTTAAACTCTGAACTGTTAGCAGATTTGTTTGCAAGAGGCGCAGTTTTGTATCCAATCATTTTGGTCCTCTTTGTCCAGCAAACATTGAACCTTAACCAAGTAAATTACACTGCCATTGAAAAAGAAAAGGAAAGGAAATTAAGCCGCCATTTTTCTCCTCCTAAAATTAGACCGCCATTTTTCTCCTCCTAAAATTAAACTGCCATTGAAAAATTAAATTAAATGCAAACTTAACAGAAAAGAAAATCTTGGAATAAATAGAGTAGCCACTAGCCAAGAAACAACAGCCACAAGCAAGAAACCACCCACACATGGAAGAAGACTTTACCGCATCAAAAATGCTCAAGACAAACTTGGCAACACTGTTAAAAGCACTTTGCCGGATGGCTTCATAGTTATCGGGTGAGAGTACGGTTAACGTTGCAACGGCCTTTGCAATCTGTTCTTTTTTTCTACTGACAGTTTCGTCTCCAATTGCAGCAGACTGCAGACCACAAACCAGTTCTTAAGGCCTACAAATAACATACCAGTTAAAGTCAAAATTTAAGAGCAATGCAATGCAGAACAGAGACATTTACCTCGTAACATAAATGCAAGAGGTACAATTGATACAAAATTTTAACCTTGCTTGAATAAGAAACGTCTCAATTCTGCTTCTAATTATATGACATGCTGAACAATGAACCCCCGTAACAAACTCAAAAGCCATTGGCATCCTTTGAGAATCGAATCAAGTCATAACATTACACTACCAAGAGCTAAAAACCACAACGCATAACATTACACTACTGCTGTTCCAAGAGCTAAAAACCACAATACAGTTCACCAATTTGTACTCCCCACAACAAAACCTTCACCAATACATTCCCTGAAACCAGTTAAAGTTTTACCGTATTTGTATTTTTTTTCCCTTTTCTTATTTTTCGTTCTTCTTTCATCATAACTTTTGTTTTCTATGCACACCTACCAGGATAGGTGAATAGCACTTAGCAGAGTAAAAATGGACACCTTACCTGCCTCTTTCCTTTTATTTTTATCT
The DNA here is from genome assembly GCA_020921065.1 of Vaccinium darrowii. Classification (NCBI taxonomy): domain Eukaryota; kingdom Viridiplantae; phylum Streptophyta; class Magnoliopsida; order Ericales; family Ericaceae; genus Vaccinium; species Vaccinium darrowii. The sequence continues at coordinate 11,645,731 of CM037159.1, read as the reverse complement.
GATAAAGATAAATGCCTTACCATCTCATCAGGGACATAAGCCATTCCACGGAATCCAAAACATTTAACAATGCACTACAGCTGTCCCTTGAGCTAACAACCATAATAAGGTACGCCGATTTATACAACCAACAACAAAACTTTCACCATTATGATCCCTGAAACCAGTTTAAGCCCTCATCATGCATTTTCCCCCACTTATTTATTATCGTTTCCGATTTCATAACCTTGTCTTTTATGCACACCTACCAGGATGGATGGATGTATGGATAATAGAGTAGGCTGTAGACATGGTCACCTTACCAGCCTTGTTCCTTTTTTCTTTATATATTTTATAAGACAAGGGTACGTGAATCGGATACAGGTATGTATAGCTAAGGTTCAAGCATCTCAAGTCTAAAAGTAGAGGACTGGTGGATATGTATCCAAATTTGGATATACGGATAGGGGTATACACCGGAGAAGCGTAAATATAAATGATATATGTTAATTTTAAGATGGGGATATATATATATATATATATATATATATATATATATATATATATATATATATATATATATATATATATATATATATATATATATAGGATCCGGATCTTATAAGGGCGCCCTCACAATTTTTTGTGCGGGAAAACGTCGATGGCCGTTGGATCGCGGACAGGCGATCAACGGCTGAGATTTTAAAATCAACCACGCGGGTCAACCGGCGGGTCAAACCATAACGCGGGTCAGGATCCCCCCCATTCGGATCTCTCCCCTCCCATTTGAAACATTTCGACAGAGAGAGAGGAGAGAGAGAGAAGAGAGGCGATTTCAAAAATTTCGAACGAGGCCCCATCGATCGAGCCAAATGCGAGCAATCCGTCCCCGTTTTTGACGAAATCGGAAGGTATTCACCTCTTCTCTCTCTTCCCTCGTTCGATTGTCCTTCTTCTCTCTTCGTTTTCGCCATTTTTGAAGTTGATTTTTGATTTTTTTAGGGTTTCCACCATCAGAAATCGCGGTCGATCGAACTTGGGGTTTCATCTGTCGAACCAGGTTCCTCCCTCTCTCTCTCTCTGGTTCATATTTGTTCGATCTGTACTCAAATCGATTTCTGGGTTTTTAGGGTTTTGAAAATGACGAAGGTTCTGCTCTCTCTCTCTCTCTCTCTCTCACTCACTTCATGGTTCTTTTCTGTTGAACTGTGTGAGCTAGGGTTTTTTTTTGAAATCGATTTGTGCCTTTTTAGGGTTTCCACGAACAGAAACCGAGATCTGTTGGATCGACCTCGAAGGTTCAGGTTCTCTCTCTCTCTCTCTCTCTCGCTAATGAACTCGTTTTTCCCTACATTTATGGCCCTCTTGACTTTAAGTTTGCTTGGTAGCTGCTGTAATATGCTGCTGCTGTTGACTCTGTGGTTTATTTGAGTTTTTCCTCCATTATTGTAGTCCTCATTTAAGATTCTGATAGTGAACTTCTGCTTTGTGCTCCATATATGTACTTATCGTGTGTGTAAATGCCCTTGCTTAATTGAATAATTGTAAGCTAAGTGATACTTCTGGTGACACATCTAGTAAATGCAATTCATGAATAATGTGTCAAGATTTAGTCTTATATCATGCTGGAGTAGTAACCGTATGGAAGTGGAACAGGAATTCCAGCCAGAAGTAGTAGAAATTCTTCAGTAGATAACATTCCATTGTTCTCAGTGGCATACATATCCCATCTTTCCATTCAGTCTGGTTCATTTCATATTTTCTAGATTTACATTTTTTGGGTTGAATCTTCAATTAGCTTGTCGTCTTAAGTGAGTGAGTCTCATTTCCTTTTTGATTTTTCTTGTAGTACTTGTTCATTTGTTTTGGTTTGACAGCTTGGTTATTTTCATTCACTTTCTGTGGTGTACAAAATTATTGCTACTGCTGTTACTTCTCTAGTTTTTGCTTAATAAATTGACATTGGTCGTGTGTCCCAATACGTGTTGCTTTTCTATGCTTTTTCGTGAAAGATACTCATCTAAGGTTTGACAAGCCTAAGAACATTCACCATTCTCATCAATTTTTTCTTTCAAAATGTTGCACTTTTTCCATTCTACTCAAACTACGTATGATGTTTATTGCAGTCTTGAAGTACCACACAGCTTGAGGCCCATATTCGACTTCCCAAACATAGAAAGAAGGATGCCCGGAGATGGAGATGAAGACTTGTTTAGATTTGGAGTCACTTACATTTGTATCACTTAGAAATGTCACTTAGATTTGTAATGAACTTTGCTTTCTGTAGATCTGGTGGTCTCACAATTGGAATTAGGATTGGCTTTTGTTTATCGTATCGTGTTGTGTCTGTATCGTATTCATATCCTGTCCGTGTCTGTATCGTGTCCAAATGTGAAAATTGCTTGAAATGAAAAATGGATTTGGGTTCTTGATCGTTTACAATGTTATGTGTCTTTGGATCAATCTGAATATAGTCCGTACGAAACCTTTTGTTTTTATGAAGAATTGGATGTTGTGGATGGTTCTGTGATTGTGTTACTTCCAAGTTGGAGTCGCTGCAATTGCTACAATGGAGAATTATGAGTGTTATCCATGCTTCTGTGATTTATAATGGGTTTTTTTTGGAGGAATCCCATATGGTAAAACAACAATAGTAGAGGGGATATACAAGTCTGGAGTGAATTTTGTATTTCAATCATGTATTAGGTTCAGACAGATTATTGATAGTTGGTAGTTTTCATTGGTTGCTTGCGGACACATGTACTATCTGGAATAATTTGGTCAGCATCTCCCTAGTTTTTGGTCCTAGCCTGACGTCAAACGTCTCAACAAACAGGGATAGCAACAGAAGAAGCACAAAGCCAATAACGCATTTGTCATCGTAATTACCATTCACAAAAATGGAGTGTAAAACCTTTCCACATGAATCTCTTTTACATTACAAAATTGTCTTTACAACAAAGTTATCTTCTACATATTCATCTCGTACATGATTTTTTTTTCCCTGACATTACCAAAAGACAAAAGTCTACAAGCTGGCATTGCCCAAAACAGAACATTATCAACCATGGCATTGCCATTCCTCATCACTCGTGCAATGCGCAGTGTCCAAGCTGCTGTAAAGCCTTAATCCACATTACAATTCCCAGACTTTGCTCTAACCCTTCTTCAAAGTTGTGTTTGCTCTAACACTTCATCAAACTTGTATCAAATTTATGAAAAACCAAATCCTTCTTTGAATTCCAAACAACCTGCATTCCCAAACAACAAATTGGATCAAAAGTATGACACTACAAAACTTAATTTTAGGGATTAAATACACATAGCAAAATTCTCAAAGAACATTATAAACAAATTTTAAGTGTTCTTATGAAACATGGGAGTGACATAACCATTCCCTTCTATGTTTGGGATGCCCAGCTTTTTGCCAAACTAGACCACGTAATATGAGGCTTGTAATGTTTGGTTCCTTATTGAGAATTTTGTGATTGGCACTTCACAGATACTGAAGCAATCTAACTAAATCATCGTCAGCCAAATTTAACTCAATCTATCTTGAGCACATGCTATAACTATTGAAGAGTTCAAAAGAACCATAACATTCAACAATATACGAACTACCCAGAAGTGTTCAAGGTCTTTCTCGAGCTGAAGGAGAAGAAAAAAAAAAAAGAGGCTCTGATTACTTAATGAACTCTACGTATATTTAGGTGGAGAAATTGTTCTTTGATTTCTGTTCTGTTCCTCAGTTGAAACCCAAAAAGCCAACAAATTAAAATCACTCGAAATCAGTTCAGTTGAGAGAGAGAGAGAGAGAGAGAGAGAGAGTCATCAAACCTTCGAGTAGATCGAAATCAGTTGAGTTGAAAACCCTAAAAATTCAAATTTCAAAAATTCGATTTCAGATCTCGAGTTGATTAACGAAGAGAGAAGAGCGAGGGAAGAGAGAGGAGAGAGATTCACCTTCGATTTGGTCAAGAACAGGTGGTTGGAGGTCGATGGATCGATTACGCGATCTGGGGTTTGAAATCGCCTCCCTCTCTCTCTCTCTCTCTTCTGTCGACTGAAAAAACGTGAAATGGGGAGGGGAGGGATCCGGATGGGGTAATAACCCGGATCCTGACCCGTGAAGGTTTTAACCCGGCGTAATTGACCCGCGTGTCCATTTTCAGATCTCAGCCGTTCATGCTCTTAAGCGATCCAACGGTCCAGAGTAGTCCTCCCGCATTATTTTTGTGAGGGTTCCCTTATAAGAAATTTCTCCTATATATATATATAAACATTTCTAAAAAATTAAAATGGAGGATGTAGTGCAGAACTGCAAATAAAATTATCTTATTGCACCAGCCCATTTAAATTTGTCTTCCGATCACAATCTGCTGTTGCAACGCCTACGATCTACTTCTCTGAATGTTCATCTCTCTTCTTCCAAAGCAGGTACGATCCTGCTCCTCCTCCTTCCTTCCTTCCTTCTTCTTCTTCGATCGTGTTCCTAGATGAACTCAACGTGTCCGATTCTCAATCGCTGCACCGCGCACACAGCCCACACCCGTATCATGTCGTGTTGACACAGGTTCTTTGCTAAAAACGCAAGGATCCGCGTATCATAAGTTTTTAGAGAGGGAGGAGATGGAAGAGAGAAACAGATGAGGGAGGGAGAAAACAATGATACTGATAACCTAAGATCTAAAAATCTTAGGAAGTTGATTATGCGTTAAGGAACTACTATCAATATTACTCGCTTACCCCAGGTAACTTAGAGTGAAATTGTGAAGGTGCACTTTATTAGTTTCGGAGAGCATGAGGAATTATAAGCGTCTATCTCAACATTGAGGTTGGTGCGAACATGTGCCATTACAATTGGGGGTAAAGCATATTTTGCATATATATATATATATATATATATATATATATATATATATATATATATATATATATACTTGACACCTGGTCTGTTCAGAAGTTTTAACAGCATTTTTACTGATATAATCGAAAAGACCCAATTTATAAATTCTTCTGGGTTCTACTTCTGGTATGGTCCACTGATTAAGTTGTTGAGCCTGTGAGTACTCAACAATTTCTTCATTTTTTACTGATACAGAAGATCTATCTAAAGATAGTGTATTCATTATGAAATCGTTAATTCACATATGAAGAAGGATAAAACGGATAGTTTCAATAACTAAGTATTATATCATCGTTGTTTATTATGTTTAAATCAGTTTTCCTTAATGGATCTCAGATATACCCATCTGTCAACGGTTTACGAGTCAAGGCCAACAATACCCTTCCCGGGTCCTAAAGGCACACAAAACCTCAACGCGACTTGGGTGAGGAACATATACCTCAGATCCATCAAAGAAACTTATTAATCATAACAACCAAAGAGATATAAAAATTAGTAACGAACTATCTACACCTATTCATCCTACCCATATATGAATTAACTACTGATCTAGCAAGCCATAAATGGCTCTGATACCAAATATAAAACAATCAAATTATTGAGTTTAAAAGACATTCAGCGGTATTTGCATAGATATAAATACATGCATATTGGTTTGATCCAAATTGCTTTCAAACCTTTGACTTTACCAGGATTAAATTCCAGTATTCAGGCTGATTTACGTGATGCTAGATGTAATGATTGGAAATCCTCTCTTATGGGGATTGTTCAGACTAGCTTATGTCATGGACCAGTTTATTTCAATGTTTATCCTAATCTGGCTCTATCTTTGACAGATAGGAATTTATTTGAAGCTGTAACTTTACATATCCAAACACAGGGATATAATTTCTTGCTCGGATCAGAAACTGTTGCAGTAATATACCGTATTCATTATAAAGTTATTAATACTATGTGTCCTAATGCTATCTTGCGTAGTGATCCAGGAAAGACTGTAGTTGTTGAGAGTAACCTCTTAACCACAAACGTAGCAGTACCAAGATTGATTGATTGGGATGAAGTTATTTTCCCAACCTCTTGGACTATTCCACAAGCAGTCCAACCTCAACCGATCATCAGTAGTCAGGTAGACCAAATTACCCAAACCACTGAAGGGGACATAGAGATCAGATTTACCCCTGATATAGTTAGCCGTATCTCTTTACCTAGAAGCGTTTCCTCTAGAAATAGCTTCCCACCTTACAGAGTTTCACATCCAACTACGTCTAGACACTCTGTATCAGAAATACAAGAGCAGACTTCGACAGAAGTTCTAACAGAACCGATGGAGACTCATATAGAAGGGCTTCGTATATCAGAACAACAAATTCCTCATGGAATTTACAGCAGTAGTGGAGTGAGTAAAAAGAATGACTCACCAACAGCATCTGAAATGGCTTTTCATATATAGTTTTATGGATTATACGCCTAATTCTCCAATCCGTTTACTTATCAGTAAAGATTTTATGTCTACACAAAATATGGAATTTAGAAATTGGTATTTTTCTAAATTTGATGAATCTGAAAGAGATTTTATTAAAACCCATTTTTATCAGGATTTAGAACATCGTCAGACTATTGTACCTTTTAAAAAATGGTTTTTAAACTGGTACCAAAATCAGTATCATATTGCAGTAATACATGATTTTCAAAAGATCTGGAGTAAGGTTGATGGTACAATTGTTAAATCTGTTCATCCGCCTCCAGAACCTATCAAAATGGAAAATAGTAAGCATACTTTGGAAGCTTCTCCTTATGTGGATTTGACCAAAACGTTTCCAAAGGAGGAAACTATCCTTAAACAGAACAATTTTACTAATATGAGTTTGCAGACTATTGGTCAGCAATTGAATCGGATTGAGCATGATGTCCAGGTCATTATTGACAATCAGAAGGTATTGGTTTCTGTTCCTTCTTCTTCTTTAGCTCAGGCTTTTGAAGGGAATAACACAAAACCTGATATTAAACCACCTATTCCCATAGAAAACTTTAAGTTCTCTAACCAGAAGGAGAACTCAGAGTTTATTGACCAACTTATCAATCGTATGGATGATAAGTTGCATATCAGTACCCTTAGTTGTCAGGAGGAAGGGAGCTGCACTAATTCTGATGATGAATTAATCTCTTCACATCAGATTCAGACTATTCAGGATTCTTTTCAGAATATGAAGAGCATGGATATAAATAAATTAGTCTATAATGACAATGAAAATATCCATAGGACTTACTATAAAAGACCCACTCCACAAGATCTTCTTTGGGAAGAAAATTATTTTCAAAACCAAGTAGCTTATAGTGCCAGAACCATTTATGATTGGAATATTGATGGTTTATCTGAATACCAGATTTACGAAATTATTCAGAAAATGCTCATGTATTCGAGTGTTTGCAAAGCTGCAGGCAATAATGATAAAGATATTGCCATTTTTATGATTAATGGTTTTACCGGCAGTCTTAAAGGCTGGTGGGATAATTATCTTTCGTTAGGCCAGCAAACAGAAATTCTTGGGGCCGTTAAGCAGGAAGTCATTACGGACATGGCTATTGACCAACCCACTGGACAAGCCTTACCACAGCAAAGAACTACAAATGTTCCTGATGCTGTGTATTCTTTAATTCAGGCTATCATTCTCCATTTTATAGGAGCAGTAGAGCAACGCCAAGAGCGTAATAGAGAATTATTACAGAACCTCAGATGTCCTTCTTTAACCCATTTTAGATGGTATAAGGATGTTTTTATTACTAAGGTTATGCAACGCAAAGATGCGAATTCAGAACACTGGAAGGCCAAATTTATTGATGGCCTACCCCCTTTATTTGCCCAAAAGGTTCGACAGAAACTTATGGACCTTAGTGTGGGTAATATTATTCAATGGACTGGTTGTACTTATGGACACCTTATCAGTGTTTGTGTCCAAGTAGGATTGTCTATCTGTAATGACATGAAGCTGCAATATCAGCTTAAAAAGCAGAATCTTACAGGTAAGAGAGAGATTGGTGAATTTTGTCAACAATTTGCCTATGATATCCCTACCAACTATCCTAAGAAACATCATAGAAAATCTGTATCCAAATCCTCAAAACCTTATAGGAAGAAGTATAGAAGGAAGTGGCAGGATAAGGGGGATTCTAAACCAAAACCCCAAAAACCCAAAGGCAAGGGTAAGGAGCATTATGTTCCAAGGAAAAGGAAATCAAAATCAGAAGCTCGTTGCTACAAATGTGGCAAAATTGGACATTATGCCAATAGATGTTTAACTAAGAAGAAGCTCAATGAGCTTCAGTTAGATGAAGGTCTTCGTCTTCAACTCAGTAAACTGCTTCTCAATACCAGTGAGGAGTCGGAGCAAGAGTCTAGTGAGGAGATTAACGAGTTGGATTATTCCACCTCTTCAGAATCTGAATATTCTCCTCCAGAAGAATGCACAGGTAAGTGTTGTTCTTCTCATCAGGATCCTTTAAAAGTTTTTGCTAATCTCAATGGACTTAGTATTAATGTTTTGTCTAAATCTCAGCAGGATATTCTTGACCTTGTAGATAAGGTCCAGGATCCAGAAATCCGTAGGAAGATTATAGAGTTATCACTCAACTCTACTATATCAGAAGCGGAATCATCAGAAAAACCTCCTAATAATACCAAGTATTATAGTATTAATGAGGTATTTAGTCGTTTGGAAGCCAAGAGTTCTAAGCCAGCTACCCTTCAGGATCTCCAGAAAGAAGTCAATGAACTCAAATCTGAGTTGAGATTACTAAAGACTTCTCAGCTAGAGCAGCAAGGTAGTATAGTTTCAGTTTCCCAAAGACTTTCTAGTCTTGAAAAACTTAATCTGAAACCACCAGAAAACATTCAGAAACCTGGAGTTCTAACCTATCTGAATAGCATCAGTAAGGTTACCCATCAGAAGTGGTATATTCAGATTAATCTAGTTATTAATCAAGAATATACAATTCAGAATATTGTAGCACTAGTGGATAGTGGTGCTGATATGAACTGTATTCAGGAAGGATTAGTTCCTACTCAGTATTTTGAGAAAACTGTCCAGTCTTTGACTGCTGCAGGAGGTAGTAGGATGCACATTCAGTATAAATTATCTGATGTTTTAATCTGTAATGATGGTACTTGCTTGCCAACTATGTTTTTACTTGTTAAAAATCTTCAGCAACAGGTGATATTGGGAACACCTTTTTTAAATATGATTATGCCAATTATCAAGATTGATCAAACCGGTATTTATACTCGTATTCAAGATCATGATATTACATATCCTTTTGTGACTGATCCTGAAACCAGAATTATTCAGGAATTGCAGGGTTTTCTTCAGAATAAGGAAAAACAATTAAATTTTCTTCAGAAAGAAATCCAGATCATGGATATCAACCAGAAAATTCAATCTCCATACTTGCAGGAGAAAATTAGAGAGATTGAAAATTATTTTCTTAAAGAAGTTTGCAGTGATCTGCCTAATGCTTTCTGGGAAAGAAAACGTCATATTGTTTCTCTTCCTTATAATCAGGATTTTAATGAAAAGTTTATCCCAACCAAAGCTCGACCTAGCCAGATGAAGTCTGATTATTTGGAGCTTTGTAAGAAGGAGATTCAAACTCTCCTTGATAAACAATTGATCAGGAAAAGTTATTCTCCTTGGAGCTGTACTGCTTTTTATGTCAACAAAAATGCTGAAAAGGAGCGAGGAGTTCCTCGTCTTGTTATTAATTATAAACCTTTGAATGATGTTTTAAAATGGATAAGATATCCAATTCCGAATAAAAAGGATCTTCTTGAAAGATTGCAATCTGCAGTTATTTTTTCAAAATTTGATTTGAAATCAGGATATTGGCAGATTCAAATTCAAGAAAAGGATCGGTATAAAACTGCATTTGTTGTTCCTTTTGGTCATTATGAATGGAATGTTATGCCTTTTGGATTAAAAAATGCTCCATCAGAATTTCAGAATATAATGAATGAAATATTTTCCCCTTATTCTGAATTTTGTATTGTTTATATTGATGATATTTTGGTATTCTCATCATCTATTGATCAGCATTTTAAGCATCTTAGAGCTTTGAAGGAAGCAGTAAAACGAAATGGTTTAGTCATTTCTGCTCCTAAGATGAAATTATTCCAGACGACAGTAAGATTTTTAGGTCATAACATCCACCAGGGAACCATTATTCCTATAGACCGTAGTATTGAGTTTGCCTCCAAGTTTCCAGATGAAATTAGAGAGAAGACTCAGCTCCAGAGATTTCTGGGTAGTTTAAACTATATAGCTGATTATTACCAGAATCTTGCTCAGGATACTGCTATTTTATATCAACGTCTACAAAAGAATCCTCCTCCTTGGACCGAGGATCATACCAAAGCAGTAAAGCGTATTAAGCTTAGGGCAAAACAGTTGCCTTGTTTATGCTTAGCAAATCCAGCATGGCACAAGATTGTTGAAACTGATGCCTCTAATATAGGTTATGGTGGCATCCTTAAACAGCAGAATCCTCAAACCCAGAAAGAGGAGTTGGTTAGATTTACATCAGGATCGTGGAAAAAAGCTCAGCTTAATTATTCCACAATCAAAAAAGAAATGCTTTCTATTGTAAAATGTGTTTCGAAATTTCAAGATGATTTATTAAATCAAACATTTCTTCTTCGCATTGACTGTAGTTCTGCTAAATTTATATTAGCAAAAGATGTTAAAAATCTTGTTTCTAAGCAGATATTTGCTAGATGGCAATCAGAACTTTCTGCTTTTGATTTTAATATTGAATATATTAAAGGAGAACAGAATTCTTTACCAGATTTCTTAACTAAAGAATTTTTACAGCATGGATGATGCACAACGAGAAGCTATTAAATCAGAACTGCATCGTATTTGGGTCCAATCAGTATGTCGACCCTATACTTGGGCTGATCTTCGTTTTTGGATCTATTCCCTAAAAAAGAATATCAAAAAGCTTCAGGACAATGGCCATCCGGATGATCAATATATATGCCATTACATGGAAGTTACATTTATAAGGTTGAATCGGGCTTTGGAAGTTCTTTCTCGACCCTAATCTGTATTTTGTTTATTCACAGTATGGAGCCTCCTGATAGAGGTAAGGGTCGTGGCCGTCATCGTGGCGGACGGAAAACAGGATCTCAGCAGTATGGAAGAGGAAGAGGTTCTCTTTCCTTAACAGAATTTCCATTACTGGGAGCAACTTCCAGTCAGCAGAAACAAAAATCAGCAAAAGAGGCCTTTGAACAAGGTCCGCAGTATGTTAAAAAGAATATAACAGAACCTGTGATCCCACTCTCTGTAGGAGATCTAAATCTGCAACCACAGGATCCGTGGAGCCTGAAAGAAAGGTATCTGCAAAATCAGCAATTTCCAGTTCAGGAAGGAAAACTTCGTTATATTTACGAAGCTATTCTTACTGAGACTTCATCAGTACAACTTACTCATCATTACCTCGAAGAAGGTAACAGCAGAACCCCGATTACTTACTCTAAAATGTATATTGTTAGAGTAATTCATCCACAAGAATGGAGATTATCAACTTTTGCAACCAGAACCCTGAAACTGAATGAGCAGAAATATAACTATTGGGATTATGCCCATGCTTGGACATATGCCCTTTATTATCAGAATCCAGTAAGAACCCATTCATGGTTCTTTATTATTAATCCAGAGATTATTCAAAAGGAAGTTGGTTTCCCAACATGGTTTCTCCATTGGTGGGAATATCATTCACCAGAAATAGAAACTTTTCCAGAATCAATTCAGGATCAGTTCCCTATATGGTATAAATACCATCCAAAATTAAAGGGAATGACAGCAGTAAAACCTCCAGTTGGGCAAGATCTTTTATGGTTTTGCACTGAATTCAGGATTACCTGGATTTGGCAATGGAGTTATGAAATATCCGAAGATCATCTGAATTTACCAGAAATACAAAGAAATTTCTTTGTAAAATGGTGGTCTCGCTTTGAGACTGATAAATGCTTGTTGTTTATCAAAGAAACCATCGAGCAGTACAAGGCTGATTATGTTGATCAGGCCTCAAGCAGTAACCCGTCTCAGGGTCCAGTAAATTTTGTTCAACAAATCAAGATGATGATCCGTAGTGAAAATCCGAAGTTATCGGAACATGAGCAAGACATTAAGCTCATGGAAATTATTAAAGATCAGTATTTAGCAGTACAGGGAATCAGTACATCCCAAACAGACACTTTGAGTGACACATCCATGTCCTCACAACAAGATTATGGTCAGTTCACTTGCCTTGGTGGAGAATCTCAAGATCCAAATGAAACAGAAGAAATGAAGTTCGATGAAGCTGATCTTTGGGATTCACTTATTGAATTAAAGCAGCAAAGGGCCAAGGGAAAGAAAAAGTTTCAGTAATTCGTCACCCATGACAACACCAGCAGTAACCATCGGCACAAAACGACAAAAGCAGAAACAATGTCATCCATGACGTCATCTACAGTATTTGATATTTTTATCTACAGTAACTGCTACAGTAGGTCGTATCATCTATTTAAAGCAGTATCCTGCCATTTGTTAGGCAGGCTTTGTATTGTACTCCCTCTCTCTCCTCTCTTCTCCCCCATAACTCTGGTTCTCAACCCTTCTCTCTCAACCCTTCATCCACTGTAAATTACCTCCATCCTCTAATATCAATAAAATCAGTACTCATCCTTTCTGTAAGTACTCTGGTACTCTGGTTCTTTCTTATATATATATATATATATATATATATATATATATATATATATATATATAGGAAATATATATATATAGGATTGGGGGTAAAGCATATTTTGTATATATATATATATATATATATATATATATATATATATACACCAATGATCTAATAAGGGATCCCTTAAATGGGATTCCGTGCGGACCTCACCTTTCCGAGCCAAATTTTGACGATCCGAACCGCTCAATGTTTTTAAAATGCATTTTTAAGGGTCCACGCGGAAAATCTTCAAAAAAAAATACCCGGAAGGGCTTGATCGGATCAGTTTTTGTTAAAAACGCTATATATCAGTTTTTGTTAAAAACGCTATATATAGCGTTTTTAACAAAAACTGATCCGATCAAGCCATTCCGGGTATTTTTTTTTGAAGATTTTTTGCGTGGGCCTTAGAAAATACATTTTAAAAACATTGAGCGGTTCGGATCGTCAAAATTTGATCCGGAAAGTTAAAAAAGGGCCAAGTCCGCACGGAATCCCATTTAAGGGATCCCTTAAGGGATCGGGATTATATATATATATATATCTTGTCAAAATATATATATATATATATATATATATATATATATATATATATATATATAGGATCAACTTCTAATGAGGGATCTCTCATTTTAAATAAAATGAGGACTAAGCAATTTTTTCACTTTCCGAACTGAATTTTGACGATCCAAACCGTTAGATGTGTTTAAAATGTGTTTTTAAGGTCCACCGCGAGGATTCGTCCAAAAAAAATACCCGTAAGGGCTTCATCCGATCAGTTTTTGTTAAAAACGCTATATATAACGTTTTTAACAAAAACTGATCAGATTAAGCCCTTACGGGTATTTTTTTTGGACGAATCCAAGCGGTGGACCTTAAAAACACATTTTAAACACATCTAACGGTTCGGATCGTCGAAATTTGGTCGGGAAGCATGAGGTCCTCATTTTATTTAAAATGAGGGATCCCTCGTTGGAAGTTGTCATGCCAAACCCTGCCAGTCCAATACCCTGGACATGCAAACAGTACAGCCACTTTCCAATATCCAAATACCTCAAACCAACAAACTTTTACAACACGTTTGTCTCAATGCAGCCGCATGCAAATGGAATTTTAAAAATAAAGATCGCAGAGAAAAATAGACGGCCCAAACCAGGAAGGCTTGATTCTCATCAATACAGGAACAAATTCAATGGAGAGTTCTTGGAAACTCCCGGTGAATCGAATTTGACAACGTCATTGATATTGCAATTGTTTCAAACCAAATCTTTTTGACAGATGATGGAACACTTTTCCTCTAGTACTTAGTCACTACTGGAGGTACACCAGTGCAGATTGCAATCAAAATATCGGCATTAGAAACACTACCAAAGGAAAAATAACCGTTAGTTACTTTTGCACGTATGCTTCTCACAGTTCAAGGAATACAGAGCTACTTGTCTTAGAGGACTACCAAAAACTCATGTCATTGCATAGTCCGGATGCCAAAAAACAAGTAAAACAAAGAAAAACCACCAACTATTTCTTAGAAGCAAAACCATTCTACAATGCAAAATGCAAATACAGGATTCCACTGCCAATAAGGAGCAAAACAACAAGACATGCACATTTTGACCTGGCAAGAAGCATGTGAATGGAAGTGCAATGTATCTAATTACCTTTAGGGTTTAAAGTACTAGAAGCCTAGAATACTAGAAGACTTCATTAAAATAACAACAAACCAAACAATCAAGAAAATGCTCAGTAGCAATTGCTATTATTGAATACAAAAAAAACAGAGATTGCGCAGTATGAAGCATGGGTACTTCCAAATAATAGCCGTACCCGTAGTTGGTAATTTCTGGAACCGCCTACCGGTGCTTGACATACTACGTCTAAATGCATACCAAGTATACCAAATGCGTAATGTATCTTTATCCCTTTACTTTTCGCCGTACGCAGAGCTTCCGACTACACATTGGGGAGTCGTACCATTTCTTACTTGTTAAAATTGAGGAGATTTTTGGTTGTTTATATCGTCCTTCCAAAATCAAGCTTTGCTGTTTAATTTCTTTCATGTAAAGATTAAATACTTATTCAAACTTTACTTTTAGCCTTAAACTGTTGTTTCTACTTTCTATAATAAGACACTTACTCGATCAGGCCAAGTGCTCAGTTTCCATGTCACTAATGTTTCGGTTCAGTTTATTAATCGTTACCTAAAATGCATTTCTTCCGAATACAAAAACAGATTTTAAGGACGTACTGTAGCCATATCCATACCTTTCTTTTTTTAGATTTTGTCTTATTGACACACCAGTGTTTTACCAATAACCACAATGTTTCATTACCTGTATATATACCCCTACTTGTGCTTCATAGACTATCCTTACTTACTACTTTAGATCGAAAAAAGTACCACTTGCATCCTGTCAAATAACCCATAAACCAGTGCATTGGTCGAAAAGATTTTAGCAAAGGATTGAGAGAACATCGTCAACTTTTTTCACCCAGACTATCCAAACTTAAAAGGGGGAGATAAGAAAGAGGAGTATATCTGTGCCAGTTCTATTTGCACAACACATGATTTGACACCAAGGATATGAGGAAGCTTTACCTTGGCAGCAGACCTACCCCTATCCTCTCTTTTTTTGGTAATCGACATATTCCTATCGCTTCTCTTTCCCAATACTTGAACCTTTCTACGCTCAGACTGGAGTAGAGCAGCAGCATCCCTGTTTTACAATATAGAATAACAGAAAACAAGGATATTATAACACCAGCAGCCAACAAATGTGGCATGGAGAAAAGAGAAAACCAAAGATACACAAGAATGAACTTCTCAATCATTTAAACTATTCCTTGCATAAATTCTGCAGTGACTATAAGTACGACGCTTCCACGTGCAGGAATTAAATTTGTCTCATGCGTAAATGATGCTCTTATGACACTCAAGTCATGTCAGCAGACATCATGTAGGCAAACATAAGACGGCTTTCTTTTTGCCTTTCAAAAAATAAATAAATTGTAGGCAAACATAAAGACGGCTAGTTTTCCAAAACATTCATCCACAACATATGTGCTCATTAGTTTGATGCTCTGAGTCTGGACCATGAATGACGAAGAATGGTAACGAGCATAGATATTGATTTGGGTCTCTAGGAACGCCCTCTGATGCCTTTCGGCTTTGATTTGGGGGCATGACTCTGCAGCAAAACGTCTTGTAACTCCTTGGTTCTTCGAGATTTAGGGGGCCACTTTGTACATATGTTGCCAAAGGTTAGGCTGTCTACAATCATCAACACCCATACCCCAATGATTGGGGACGAGATGGGTTCTATTATTATTGTTGTTGTATACAATAGCAACAACATGTGTGTTGCTATTCAAATACCTTGTTCCGACCTCATGAAGTAACAGATGGACTTCCCCGACACACCCTATGGATCCTTGCCCTGGTAGTCTTGACTGAGTGATGACAACCCGCATGGCAACCCAGCCTCAAACCGAAGCAAAATAGATTCTAACAAGGAGCGATTAAATTCAAATTATACCTCCTATACTTCAAATCTATTCTATTCCATCTATTCTACAAAGAGAGAGCCCCCTTTGTAGTGGACCAAAAAATGAGGCTGGTTCATACTTTTAGCTTCCAAAATTAACTAATATGAAGACTAAAATTGTTTTTACCGCTTGCCTGCCTTCTCTTCTCAATAAGAGCAATGGGTAAACATGTCAAAATTCCCCTAATTTACTGAACTGTTTCGGTTACCAAATCTCAGAGTATTAACCTTCGCTCAAACCCCATTCTCCTACTCCTCTTCTCGTATTCTTAACAAGGAAAACACATAGTTACGATTGGAAGAACTACAAGCAAAAAAGGAGAAATGGAGATCTCGAAAAACCTGTTTGAAGTTTCGATGATGGAACGGAATTCAACTAGTGGAGAAATATGGGTATACTGCAATTTTTGCAAGTCTTTTTTTATTATTCTTAATTGTCAATGGCAAAGGTATTGTCTATATTGTGTTTGTGAAATACAAAATCAAAACCGATTGGGCTTTTGAGAAGTTTGGCCTCGGGTTTTCGAGAACTTTGACCCCAAGAATAGGTATCTGAAACACAAAACCGAACGCAGTCTACTTGATCTTTCAAGTGGTCAGGATTGCACGCGCATCCCATGTGATTACATAATAAACCAAGAGAAGACAAAGTAAGAGACAAACCGAGCAAAGAAAAAAAGAGAGAGGGACGAACTAGAACGAATGACTCAAAAGCTCACCATTCGTCCCAAATATCATCCTCAGGGACCCCGTCTTCCAAACCCAACATGTCTCCCGGGCCTTTATCGCAATCGCTATGGCTTTCGTCTAGAGAACGGCTTGAGCCTTCGGTAGTTGTCTGTCCTCCATTCGAAACCACATCTGGATTCAGACTATCAACTGACATCATCTGTTCATCGGGATAACAGTTTCTAGGTTCATGTACTCGGCCCCCTAACTGGTTGTCCACTCCAAGGAATTCTCTAATTCCAGCCACCGCAAAAACCAAGACATAAGATCTATCTATATGAGATGCAACACTAACAGAAGTTGTAAATGATCCATATACACGGCAGAAAAGAAGAATAGCCAGTAGTAAAGGTTACCTTCCAGTACAATCATCATATCCCGACATTGTATCCCTTCCCCTCGTTACCTGACCAACTCTTTGATTCCTGGCTCGAACAACGAAGAACGAAACCAGTACTCACTCCAAAATGCAATAAGCTGGGGGGGGGGGGGGGGGGGGGGGGGGGCGGGGGGCGACGTTGAACGAAAAGGGAAGAGAGAGGAGCAGATCGAAGTATGGAAAACCCTAGGTGCCCGAATATATCGACATGCCATGCAACGAAGTAAAAATAGATTTTATAGTAGTAGTACATCATGCACCCTGAAATTTAAAATTGAGCAATTTTCAAAATATCCCCAACTTTTAACCTCAATATCTAATAGGCACCCAAGCGTTCAAACAAAATCAAATTCACCCATTAACTTTCATTCTGTAATCAAATAGACCCCTACCGTCTCAATTTGTCTAACACTTTTTTTTTTGCTAATTTGGATGTTTTAACTCCGTTAAATGCTTACGGCTCCTATTCCACTTAGAATCCACACTCATGTATCCGTAACAATTACTACCAAACTTTATTTATTTTTCTACTCTTCTTCATAGTAATTTAGTGCCTAAACTCTAGTATTGTGAAAAATAACATTGTTAAGACCTTTTACAAAATAAAAAAATAAAAAAAAACAACTTATTGGACGGAATGATTCTTATTTTTTGGGGATTTTGGGGTTTAGGTTTTTGTTTTGATTGTTTGGTTGTTTTCTTGTCAAACTTCCAATCTTTTGGGTCTTGAGAGACTTTTCTGTCTTTCTCTTGTATGTTTGATGTTTGATTAATAAAATCATTTTTTGCTGTGCAAAAACAAAAAATTACAATGCTTTTCTATTAGCTAGGTTGATTCAGTTCAATGCTTTTATACTAGTCAAACTAGCTTCACCAATTGTTATAAACCTATAAAGCACTGACATTCCTAAATGACGTCGTGCCGCGTATTAGACGCGGAGCATGTATCGGACATGCCATGTGGTATGTCCCTTAAATTAAATTATTTTTTGGATGGGGACACACGCATCCATACTCTCTCTCTCTCTCTCTCTCACACACACACACACACACACACATCGAAAGCAATGGCTTGATGTGTGAGATCCTCCCCCCAACAACCCTACTCACCTTACTTATATATTGCCGTTACTCTCCTTAGAAAACGAGAAGTCTTAGGCTCTGTTTGGTACCTAAGAAAAATGAAAGAAATGAAAGGAAAATAAAACCAAAATTCCTCTTTTTGATTGGTTTGTGAGGAAAAAATGAAGGAAAATAAATAAACTAAACTATATTAACTAAAAAAATTCCTCCTAACTGTCTCCAATCTTTCCTTCTCGTTTCCTTTGTTTTCTTTTCCTTTATTTTCCTAAGTACCAAACAACAGAGCCTTAATTTTCTCCGAAACACTTTCTTGGTGAGCACTATACTTACATAATAATAAATCAATCAGCTTGGAAAGTCATTTGATTTCCTCCCAAACTTGTACTCTGCGTTGTGACCATCTAGTGGTGACCAATTTCCCTTGTAAGAAAATTAACTTCAATGGAATTTCTCGATCTCTTGTAGAAGGATGAATCACTTAACATAATTTTGGTCACGGGCTTTTCTTCCGCACAAAACAAAATTTGACGACTTTGCTCTTCTTGAATCCAACGGCTGAAATTTTATTTAAATATCACATTTTCTTGCAATTCAATAGTTCGAAATGAATGATTAAAAAGATAACAATGGTATCTAATTAAGCACAATGAAGGACTAACAACATGCAATATATGGATAGCGATGCGTCAATATTTTAGTCTCATCAAGAGCCTAAGATCATCCACAACCTAACCAAAATCAAAAGGTTGCTAAGGTTAGCAATATTTATTAAAAAAAAAGAGCTCACATTGAAATAACCAAACTTAGCAACCCCTTAGCGACTAACCAAAAAGATAACAATGGTATCCAATTAAGCACAATGAAGGACTAACAACATGCAATATATGGATAGCTATGTATCAATATTTTAGGCTCATTAGGAGCCCAAGAGCATCCACAACCTAACCAAAATCAAAATGTTAGGTTAGCAATATTTATTAAAAAAAGAGCTCGCATTGTAATATTGCTAAGGTTAGCAAATTATAATACAGAGCAGTTTTGTCTCAATCATATTTTTTTGTCACAGTCGCGAAATTACATTTTATTCCTCCCTGTACCAACTCACTCCTTTTCTCCATCGGCTCACCATACCCAAAATTTCAAAGCACATTCTCTCTCTCCCATTTTTGAAATTCAAACCATATTCTGACTTACTACCTCCTCTCTTTCCCCCTCTTTGAAATTTGAAAGACCACAAAGAATGGGGCATTGGCATTAGTATGCGCACGTGCGTCGATCGCTTAAGTCGTGCATTTAGGCACGGGTAAGGGCATGCACCATATAGAATTTAACACAGAGTATAATCAAACCGACTACGCGCACGCACACCCGGGTACGCATGTGACACAAACGCATCTTAACCGTTCATTTCAACAAATCAACGATCTAAATTTTAAACACTATTTGACTGGTAAGAATTAAACACTTTTTGATTGGTAAGAGTTAACACTTACCAGTCAAAGATTGCTATAAAATTTAGACCGTTAAGAATGCTTTTGGACGGCTAAGATGCACTGTTTGTGCATTATGGGTATGCACACCTACGCGTAGTAATTTTGGAGTAAAACATAACAAATAGGCTTGCTTTCATTTGAATGTGTGAAAAGTGTATAGAAAAGCAAAAAAATACATTGGAGTTTATTTTTGTTTTGTTATGTTTATTTGTTTTTTTTTCCCGTATTTTTCTGTATATTTATTTCAAACCCAGTGGACTTACAATAGCAAGACTCTACGTATATTACCTCTCCCAAGGCCAAGTTTGTACCACCAAAGCTGGTAACTTATATGGCAAGGGTGACCGAATTTAAGTGCTCCTTCCTTCTTGTACGTGATCTGTCCAAGTTCGAATCTCGCCAAGTGCAAGACCAGCGTGGATGACCTTAGTCCATCTAGTACCTAGGTAGTGCTGTGGTGACAGACTCACCTCCGAGCAGTAGTGATGACTCAACTGGACATTCGACAATGGGTTAGGAACCCCTATGATCGCGCATAAGGAGAGTTGTTACATTAATTACCCATCCCCACGCTTTTTAGAGAAGAAAAAAAAAGAATTGAGTTTGTACAAATTTGGAAGACGTCATGCGGGAGAGAAGAGTATAACTCTTACGAGGCTGATTTAGTCATTTAGTCTATGCATTTATTTTCCGTGAGAGCCTAAGAGCATCCACAACCTAACCAAAATCAAAAGATTTCTAAGGTTAGCAATATTTATTAAAAAAAGAGCTCATGTTGAAATGACCAAACTTAGCAACCCCTTGGTGACTAACCAAATTTTGGCCCTAGATAATCAAAACTAGCAACATTTTGCCAATAACCAAATTTGATGGAACCTACACGTACATAATTACACAAAATCACAAAACTTTCCCTCTCTTCACTTCTCTCTCTCTCTCTCTCATTATTGTTTATGAAATTTGAAGTGTTTTGAGTTTTTTTTTAATATTTTTTATTGGGAAAATATACATATATTTTTAAAACTGTTTTTTGAAGTACAATTTCTTTCAGAAACTTTTGTTTTTTCCCAGTAACATTGTTTCAAAAATTAAAAATAAAACTGTGTTTTTAAACAAAAAAACTATTTTGTGTAATTTTTTTTAAATAGAGGTTTAGTAAAAAAGATATTTTTAGACATAAAACTGCCTTTTGTGAAAAATTGTTTTTATAAATACTGTTTTTCAAAAGCAAAAATTCCCCCAAAATTGGGTTTTTAACTGTTTTGTTTTTTGAAAAAGGGTTTTCAAAAAACAGTTTTCCTTTGTAGTTTGAAAAGGGAGGTGGCGAGTTTTTGGTTATCCGAGTTTGAAAAAGTACAAGTGGTGACTAGCTCATGCAATAGAGCTCTTGAATGTCGACACATTACATCCTGGGATCAAGTCACATTCCCCCTCCCCATGTAACAGATTATGAATGGCGAATGACCCAAAAAAAGTTTGAAAAAAGCGAGGGGGACCATTGCTTTTGATTATGGGGGAAAAAAAAAACGTCGGAACAAAAAACTGATGTGGCAACATTTGGTTAGCCAATTTTTGCCTTTCCCAACTTTTGATGATTTGTATATATATATATATTCGGAAGGGCTTCGTCTGAATAGTTTTTTATATATAAAAAAATGTATATGTACGTTTTTTTATATCAAAAACTGCTCGGATCAAGTCCTTCTGGATATTTTATTTTGACGAATCCTAGTGGTGGACCTTAAAAACATGTTTTATACACATTTAGCAATTTGGATCGTTGAAATTCGATACCGAAAAAAAAATCGCGCACCGTAGCCTATATAAGAGAACCCTTACTAGATGTGTAAACCTTCTTATATAAGAATAGAAGTTGGCATGCCATTTTTACCATTATGGACGAAATTGCCCCTGTAAATGTATTGGGTTGTGATGTACTGTTTGGACAGTTTAGGTATTTCAGGGGGTGGCTAAGGCTATGTTTGGAACATGAGGAAGGAAAGGAAAAGGGAAGGAAAATAAAATGAGAGAAAAGTAAAAGGAAAGTGGGAGGAAAATTTCACTATTCACAAAACTTACTTTTTTTATTTTCCCTCCTCTTTCTCTCCAAACCAAACAAGAAGATGGAAAAATTTTCATTTTCTTTTCCTTTTCCTTTCTTTCCTCATGTTCCAAACAGAGCCTAAGGCTTGCCACATTTCCCCATTTCGGACCAAAATGCCATTGTTTTGGTGCTCTGTAGTGTTCTGGTAGTTGTGATATTTTGGTCTTTTCACATTTGTAATTTTGGGGTTATTCTGGGTTCTTCGTGAAAGTGAAAGTGACGCCTGCATTGCAGTACTACGATTTCACGGCTTTCTTCCTGTTTCCCGCAACTTTATCCACACGGCAAAGTCACAATAGATCAGAATCTGAGTTGCTCTTTTACTCTCTCTGATTCTCTCTCTCTCTCTCTCTGAGGTTTCCATTATAGGGCTCCGGCAGCATAACGATTGAATTTGAGGGTTCAATTTATAAGGTTTCATTTAGGTGAGTGAGATTGATTTGTTGGTTCCATTCAGGCGAGCGAGATTGGATTGGTTTTCATTTGTTCCTCACGTTTTTTTCCCCTTCTTTGATGCTTAAGATAAGAACAAAAAGCATTAGAATTGATACTTCTCAAAATCAGCTTTAAAAGAACTAAAACTTTCTGCAAAGATTAGTCCAATTGGCCGTTTTTTGTTACATTGAGTGTTTTTGCTTTGTTTTCCTTTTGACAAAACAGTAGGGCTAGCCTTGGAAACTATCTATAGAAGTATAACGTCATGACACTACTTTGATCCTGATCATTTTCTATCAACAATGGATTTGTCATCAGAGCATAAGATCCTTGACCTCAAGAATAGGATTGAGGCATCCTTTGGAATTTGGAAGAGGAAGATGAATGCCAAAGAAGGAAAGTCAAGTTGGTGTTTAGCTGCGAGTCTGGAAAAGAGAGAAGTGTTTGAAGATAGAGCAGAGACCATTTTGCTAATTATTAAACAATAAACAGCGATTTCCTGGAATTCCTCAATCTGCGTTAGACATCCGCACAACCGGGTAGGTATAGCTGCTTTTATTTCCAATTCTATCCTATAGCATTCCTCCATGCTGCTAAAGATCATAAGAACTTCCACTTCTCTGCACATATTTTCATGTTGAAATTTGCTTTTCAAGGTCCTTTCATTCTCGTGGTTTGGTAAACATTGCGTTGGCTTAGTGGCCATCTTTGCTGTTGTAAAAAAGCTAGATTTGTTTGTAAACAACAACAATAAAACCCCGTTTTGATTTGATGGATTTGGTGGGAAATGATGGCAAGTGGAAGGAAAACAGAATTTAGGTAAAGTCGACTCATTGGATGCATGGACCATCTCATTAAGCATTCCCTCTAAATTAGTGTTCTTGTCTTCATCTCGTTTTGGAACCATTGCAGTAGTCTATTGTGATGATTTGGCCAACGGTTCAAATGTGGCACTGAGTGTTCAGACTCTCTCAGCCTATGTTACATGGACTCGGGTGTGGGTGTCAAGCGTGAGTGTAAGTCCAAGCGTGAGACCTTCCAAAACTTAAATCTTAGGACATTGGATGTGTGTCCCAGAGAGTATGGGCACAGGGACACATACTGTAAACTTGTTTGTAGTATATATTGTGTAATTTTTCAAATTATGTACCGTAAATTATGCTTAGAAATGTATTTATAAAGTTTAAACAAGAAGGGGATAAGAAAAATATGTTTTTACTATTTGTTGTCCATGTAAAGACTAGAAATATCGCTTTTCTAGCAAATTTAGAATGCTAAATACAATTTAGTATTCTCTTTCTGTAAATATTATAATATTTGGAGGATCCGAGTGTACAAGTAGATACGGTTGTCGGACACATTGACATGCGTACTTCGGCCAAAATGAATCCATGTAACATAGCTCTCAAGATTGAAAGTGTTTGCCGAGAATTCTAATTGTTAAACTTGTTGAAATTGTATGGTCCTCATAGGAATTGTAATTCTGATTGCACTTGTACCCCGCCCTCTACCCTCTCCAAAAGAAAAGAAGGGAGGAAAAAAGACCCTCGCTAAGCATGGATCAAGTTGTGCCTTTGAAGTTTCTTAATGAGGTGTCTGATTTCTATCCTTTTTTTTTCCCTGGTATATATTGGCCAAATGGCTGATTATTACGGTAGTGCATTTCTGAGTTTTTGAACTTCTGGGATATAACTGACCTTTTTCATACTTTGCTGTGCTCAGTATTGCTGGGAAAGTAAATTTAGAGAAGGCTGACATAGAACCAGCTATGAAAGTTGTTAAGGACAGTCGCATGACCAAGAATGTGGTATGCTTCCTGTTCTCTGCTTCCTCTGCATACTACTCTATTGCTGCTTCCTCTCAGTTCTGATGTATTTAGTGTTGTCAAATCTTACTGTCTGCTCATGGGAATTTTCAGCTTACGGTGCTCTTAGGCTGAGGAAATAGCTGAAAAACTTTGCAAATCTGCGGCAGCAAGTTTGGTAGGTAAAAAGCTTGCTTCCTTTACAAGGATATCTTCAACAGTGCAGGTATGGAGAGTTTGATCGTTCGATTGTATATATATGATTATTGTTGTTATTCTAGCTAGTCGCTTATGTGAGCCAAGGCATTATTTAGTATTGTTTCTAATGCATTTTTAGGTGTGCAAAGATCACTAATTAACAAACTTACTGGAAAAGGAGACAATATTAAGGATGGGAAATTGATTGACTTTCAAGCAGCAAGGGAAAAAGCCCTTGTCCGAATTTGAACTCCTAGACGCTTGATTGACATATTGAGGGATGTGCATGCTGCCAAGGACCAATGAAAACCATATATAGTGGTTTTTGTAGAAGTTAATGGAGTTAGAAAATCTACCAACCTTGCTAAGGTAGATATTAACTGCATCAGCGCATTTGGAAGTTCAACATTTTGAAGACCTAATTTTACCTAATAGCCTATGACCATCTTTGAATGTGATTCTGCAGGTCTTCAGCATAATGTCAAGGTTATATGGCTGCATGCGATACATTCGGTTCTGGAGCTGTAAAACAGTTGCAGACTCATGCTTCTAGACTTCAGGTATCAGAATTATGTATAGCTCTCTGTTCTTTGGTCTATTTTTTGGTTTAGGGATATAAAGAAGGAGACTCCTGAAAGAATTATTTGCACGAGCTTGACTGTGAAAATTGATGTAACTATCTTGTTTTGGAGATCCCTATTTCTTAGAAGGGCTGTGAAAAAGATCCTGCAATTGTAGCTAAGGAAGCAATCCAAGAGGCCTCTCAAAATAGTTCTTGTTGATACAGCTGGTCGAATGCAGGTAATATCTTTGCTTTAAAACTTATGTTTGTGGCTGTAAACAAGCATATTTTGCCTTGAAAACTTACTAAGCTTGGCTTGTTAATCTTTTAACCCGATCTAAACAAGTTTCAGCCAAGCTTAAGCGACTTGTTTTCTTAAATAGAAATTTGGAGTGGTTAAGATTACAAAATTAGCGAGTTTTAGAATGTGGTCAAGCTTCACTTCTTTAGGTGGTGAATTGACCTTAAAAGCTTTTAAGGAGTCAAACACAAGTTAAGCTCTTGCAACATGGTACGTTGTACACCCATATTATTTAAGCCCATTATAAAAAGTTAGGCTCCATTTGTTTCGACGTATGACATTTTTCACCTGGAAATTATTTTTTTTTGGAAATGAATTTTCATTAGGCTCCATTTGTTTTGACGTATAACATTTTTCATTGGAATTTTTTATTTTTTTTGGAAATGAATTTTGATAAGAATATTTTTCATACTTTTAATTTCTGCCATTTGGTTGACATGATTTTTCCCCAAGAACAAAGAGAGTGTGTGTGTGTGTGTGTGTGTGAGAGAGAGAGAGAGAGAGAGATTTACTGGTCCATGTGAATCGAGGCGGCTCACTGTCCATTAGCAGGTTGATCAAATTCATCACATAAGTCGTTTTACGGTCTCGGATGGAAATTGTTTACACGAAAAATTATTTTACTTGATTTTTAAGCAGCCGAACAGCGGAAAATGGTTAAAATGTTTTCCTCAAAAATATGTTACATCTAAACAAATGGAGCCTTATGTACTGTTGGCTTTGAATGAAATATTGTTGCCGCATAAGTGAAAAGATTCACAGGCCCTGAGTTTACCGTTGAATGAGTCTTTCGGCCTTGTTGCAAGCGATGTATGCAGTAAACCTATTGTCCATATGGGCTGGGGGTTTCTACTGTAGATTGTCCTACCGGTTTCGTATTTTTTTTTAATTTCAGGCTTTTCTCTTGTCCTGTTTGTTGGAATGTTGGTGAGACAATTCATCTTTGATCTTGTACATAGGTTATGAATTCTATCTGCCTGGGTCGGTACCACTCAGGTGTTTTTATTTCTGATGCAACAAAAAGATAACGATAAAACTTTTAGAGAGTAAAATAGGGAAGGTTCAGGTTTGGTCTTATTTTTTGGTCATACATACCTATTTTGTTTTTGCTTTAATTTAGATGGGATTCCTTGGTTGCTTTCTTAGTTCTTGTGGGTTCATTTGTTCTTAACATGAAGGAAATTTTACACGTAGTTGTCAAGCATGAGACAAAGCCAAAGGCACGTATTCGCAGTACTTATGTGAGTGTCTGGACTCTTCTCTTTTCTGTCAGTAATTTTTGACCTGTTCTGCGTAGAAATATTGATTATATGTTAACATATAATTCTCAAATGCAGCAAACTTAATCATAGTGATACATATTGTTGCGCTAACTATGTTACACTTAGACTGAATAATGGAATATATGGGTTAGGTTTGCCCTTTTGTGCCGATTTTCCTTTACTCCCACTAGAACTATTGCAGCTTAATAAGCGAAAAAAGTAGGCTTTTGGTCAATGGTGTATCTGGGTTCAAGTAAGTAAACACACCTCTTGGAGTAAGGGGATGCTTGGTCCCCACAACAGAGTGAATTAATTCAACATAATTTGTTTGGTTTTTGTGGGATGTGCAGATATAGAGGGCTTTCTTGGCTTGAAGAAGTTTGTTTGAAGCCTATCAATCTGAATTCATGTTACCTATTCAAATTACTTGAAGTTGAAACTGCATCAGGTGGTATGAAATCTTCTGTTCCTCCTAAATTAAAGACACTTTGTTGCATCATACATGTTTGTTGAAATGCTTTGCTGACTTCATTTGCATAATTAAAAAATTATCATATTCTCCTAAAAGAATAGTCGTAGGTTGGCAAATTCATCATCATTTAGACTTTTGCTATCTTAGTTGTTATTTGTTTTATATCGTAGTTTGAGAAAATCAGTTATATCCAACTGATTCAACATCATAGCCTGAAACGGATAGATATTTAAAACCTATTATAGTTTATTCAGTGTATCTCAATGTTGCTCTGTGCTTTTTCCTTTCTCTGAATATTCTCTTACTCGGGGTGATTCATAACATTACAAGATGGCCAATTTTATAGGCAGGAAAGAAGACAACAAAATAAATAAATTTACTATTTTCAATCAACTTAATAGTACCTAATCAATAATCTTGTCTCATTGACTCGTCGTTTTGCAACTTCATCTACATATGTGGTATTCTGTCTTATTAGTTTCATCTTATTCTCAAATATATAGTGACAGTGTTTTCGTATTGAGATAACGTTCAATAGATCATTGAGGAAGAAATAAAAATGTACCTGATTTGGGTCGTCTTGTGGAGCGGCCCACAGCCCTGTTTGGTTCGAGGAAATTCAGTATTTTCCCCGTTATCTTCCAATGTCAAAAGAAGAATTTGTTGTGATCATCATCTTCTTCAAAACTGGGTTTTCTTATTATTTCCTTTTCTATCTCAAGGTTTTTTTTTTTTTTTTCCCAAAGATGTGGCGACACCTCTATGACCTTTTTATGTCTTCGATTATTTTCTTTGTAGCATGTATTTGCTTGAGCATATGCATTTGAATGAGAGAAAAAGGTGTTTAGTTTTGAGTTTTGTTTAGTTGCTTTGACAGATGTTCTTGCATATACGATCATGGGGTGGTGAGAGAAATATTCATCGTCTAAACTGGTTCCATATGAAGCACCTTGTTGGTATTTATGTATTTTATAATTGTTTGAGTTTTGGTCTCTATGTTTGTTCTTGAATGTGTAGGAAGATGAGTGCTAAATTTTGGCCTTTAAGTTCAGACTGTGTTTATCTCCTTGAAGCCAAAGCAACATGACGATGCTTTATGCGCCAAATCTGGAGCGAAAAGGTCAAAACAAAGGACGCTTTACATATTTTCTAAAAATACTAATAATACCCCCAGGATTCACAACCCATAAACGGAGAGCAGGATGACAGTTCTGTCCACACGTAGCAAAATGTGGTCTGTCTCTCTCCCTCTCTCCCCATTTGCAACGCTTTGGTACTCTTGACCTTATTTTGTGGAGATTTTCTTCACCTTTTCCTTTTTCCCGTCATTCGATCTAATGGAGTTGTCCTTGCTCAGAAAAGGGGTGAAATACTTCAAAAGACGTCCATATCTATTTTAGGCCGGCCAGACCTAAAATTTTCGAATATTGCATCAGAACTTGGTTTTGGGGGATCATAAGTCCAGCCTCTACGGAGTCTATTTTTCTTGTCTTGTCATCTCTGGCTGCACGTGTAAGGGATGTTGGGTTGGTTTGGCAGAACGAAACCTTTTTTTTTTTTTTGTTCGTTCTTAAGAAAAGAACCAATAGTTTAGGGATTATAAATTTATGCTTTCAAGTTCCTGAAATCATATAGCTTAGAACATGAATTGGACATGATCAATAGTATTTTTTTGAGAAGCTTCTGCAATCCATAAGTGGACCTAACAGGACCTAATTTTTTCCCACTATTTGCTCTACTTTTTGAACTGACTATTTGCTCTACTTGCAGGTTGGTTTCTTGTATTTTTCTGTGGTGGAAGATTATTTTACTGGCCTCGTCAACATGCACTGCAAAGGCTGGAAATCAGTTTACTGTGATCCGGCGAGGCCTACATTTTTAGGTGCTGGGGCCACGAATCTAAATAATTTGTTGGTTCAGTCCACAAGAAGCCGTACTGGTTTGGCTGAAGTTGCTCTCTCAAGATTTTGTCCTCTTATATATGGCCCAAAGAAAATGCCTGATCTTCAAACCATGTGCTATTGAGAGCTGTTTTACTTTTATATACGACCATTGCTATTTTATGAAATAATGTGGTACCTTGAGTAAACTAACCCGGTACCATCAGGGGCGGAGCCAAAACTAAATGTCAGTGGGGTCAAATTCTTACAGCAGGATAATAGAACAAAAAAAAAAAAAAAGCAAAATACAAAGGAGTTAAATTAAGTAGATATCTGTTAATAACATATGATTTTATTCACAATTGATTCCCCAAAAGATATAATGAAATGCCAAACAAAAAGTAGTTTAAATATACAACCTATAACCATGTCCACAACCGACCATAAAAAGCTACACTTGAATGCCAACAAAAAGTAGCTAAGTAGATATCGATTTAAAACCTATAATAGCGTTTACAATTGACCCCGGCGATTTTTCATATTTTGAAATCGTAGCATAATGGCCTCATTTGTGATACTATTAAAAATATCCTTCTCAATATACACAATCAAGCTATCATGCAACCATTGATCACCCATTCGGTTACGAAGCCGATTTTTCACAATTTTCATGACAGAAAGTGTTCTTTCTACTATAGCTGTAGCAGTAGCAACAGGTAAAACTAGAGCCAAAGTCAAAAGCCTGAAAACCTATGGATACCTTATATCTTTTCGGGTCTCAACCATCTTTCGAGAAACATCACCAATTTCTCAACCATCTTTCGAGAAACATCACCAATTCCTTTCAAGTTTGAAAACTCGACACTAGACTGCATATCAATAATGAAACTCTCAAGTTGAACCGAAAGTGCCAAAAGCTCAATACCGGAGAAGTCTTTAGGATAAAATTCGGCCAAGCGGTTCCACTTTTGGTTGTCAAAACTTGCAAATGAGTTGAATGGACTTAGACATGCAACACAAAGAAGCAACTCGGTGTTTACCTCATTGAAGCGATTATTTAGCTCTTGGAGTTGCATGTCTATGACAATATACAACAACTCGACGCGATAGTCGTGAGAGATTGTCATTTTTTGAGCCCTATGCCTTGATCTTCCTTGACAAACGTATGTGCCTTCCATGTTAGGAATATCAATGTTATTCTTGCCACAAAATGCAGAAACTTCATCCATCAAAATGCTCCACCCATCATCCTTCATCGATTGGAGTCATTTCTTGGACACCTCAACTTGTTTCATGGCATGAACAATGTCTTGATCTTTTCTTTGCAATGCCAAAGACAACTCATTTGTAATCCCTAAGATTGATTTCATCAAATGTAGATTGAATACAAACTCAAAAGATTGCATCACATTCAATAAACGAAAGGCTTCTAATTTTTGTTCTGAATTGGACGCATCCTCAAGCCATGCGTTGAAAACAAGTCCTTGACCGCATTCTTAAGTGAAAGAGCACTAGTACTAGTAGCATGTTTAATACCCAAGAACCGCTCCACCACACATCCCCTTTTATCAACAAATCTTAAAGCAACAGCCATTTGCTTTTTTGTAGAGACATCCCTAGATTCATCAAGTAGGATAGAGAATAACTCATCACCGAGTTCTTTCATTATAGCATTGGTGGTTTCTGTGGCAGCGGCATTACAAATATCCTTTTGAATATCAGGAGATGTGAGCTTAAGATTTTCAGGAGTTTTTTTAAGCGAAAGGGCTCTAACATTCTCATTTTGCTGAGCAACAAATTTCAAAAGCTCAAGAAAGTTTCCTTGGTTGCTTGAAGATTCGGATTCATCATGCCCACGGAATGAAAGCCCTTGTTTCAAAAGAAAACGAACACAGTCAACTGATGCTGTCAACCGTACCTTGTAGTCTTGCTTGGTTTCATCAGATAGCTTGGAGAAAACTAGTTCAATGTGTTGCTTTTGATTCAATAAATCTTGACATTTCCTCCATGCTTGCCTATGGGGAACTTGTAACTTTTCCTTCATGGGCTTTTAAACGTTCTTTCCCCTTTTTCCAATTTGTAAATCCATCACCAACGAAAGAGTCCCCACCCCCGTGGTCTCCTATTTCAGATTTGAAAAGGTAGCAACAAAGGCAAAATGCAGCATCTTTTGATACACTATTGTGGACACCCCTCCGAGGAATTCGATTCGGAGTCGCCACCCGGGTTTTAGCGGATTGTTCCCGAGGAACCGAACTCGAATGACTCGTGCCTTATTCTGGATAAGGTTTAAAACCAATCCGTCATCACCATAATATCTTAGGTTCGGGAGCTTGAGGGGAAGAGTTTTATGGCACCCCTCTCGCCCGACCCGAGAGTTGGTCTCTACTTATCATTTGTGAGATTTATAAAATGTTTATTGTGTAACTTGGAGCATGAAAAAGGGGAATGGGGAACGGGAAAACAAGTAAATGCAGTTACAAACGAAGATGCACATGAGATGGTGGATACTCGTGCAACATATACTAAATGATGATTGGATGTACTGGAATGCATGAAATGAACTATATATGTACAACATATGCAAAAGCATTAGCTTACATAAACTAAGAACATACACAAACATGAATAATAACATGTGATATCTATTATGTTATGAAGCTATGTGATAATCTAACCACGAAGAGACTAAAATGCAATATGATGAGCATAGACAAAAGTTAGATTGAATATAATGCAATGAATAGAGGCGGCTAGAACCAAGATAGATCTGCTTGCTGACCATGATCTGAGCACTCAAATGGGTTAATCTGAGTGCTCAAGTGGATTGACTTAAGTGCTCAGGTAACTAGAATACATAAATAGATTTTCCTCTTTGATAACCTTGGTTTACTTTCACTTTCCAAAAATGAATTCATTCTTTATGTCTAATCATGTTGTAGACATATAAACCCCTTTTCACAAGACAAATGAGCTTCCAAAACACATTTTCATAGCATCTTATGCACAAAGCAAGCCACAAGCAGATCCATATTGGGGTAAAATGATGATAAAAGCCTTCATAAGAAACTTTAAACACAGCATAACCAGTAATAAACCTAATATAAACCAACAGCAAAGATATATGAGTGGAAGATGTTGATGGTCTAGATGGACCTAAGTGCTCAGATGGGGGAACTTGAGCACTCAAATAGACTGATTTGAGTACTCAAGTGCTTTGAGTTGAACCCTTGAGTTTTCAACCACAATACACTTTTTGCGAACATTCACGACGTATTTCTCAAAAATAGACTTGTTTTGCCCTTTTCATCATGTTTTCCAAACTCTCCATCCCTATTTTCAAGAGAAAAATGCTTCCAAAAGCATATTTTTCAACATTGATGAGGTGTATTTGAGTGAAAACAACCCCCATTTGAGCACGAACAACCATCAGAATGGATCAAACATATCAATATATCAAAATAATCATCAAAACACGTAATATAAAGAAAGAAAGTTTGATCATTCTGATGGACCTGAGTGCTCAGGTCAGGGTTTCTGAGTGCTCAGGTTAGCGAACCTGAGTGCTCAGATGAAATCTGTCCATTCGAACCAAAAACTCTAAGAAGTCGTTTTTACGAACTTTAAACCCTTAATAAGTTCAGAACAGGTATAAGGAACATGTCTAAACCTTTTGGGTTCCCTCAGGAAGCAAGAACAACATTTTGACAAGGTATTTCTACCTTTTTGAGTTTGAAACAAGGACTTTTGTGGTGATTTTGGGAAGACACAACCTATGGGTGAGTTTCTGGAGTAGAGTGACACCAAGATGAGGGTGTATGAACAAGAACTCAACTGATGGGTTAAGTTTGGGTATTTTTAGTGAGCTTTTAGGCTAGAAACATGGGTTTTCAAGAGATTTTCAAGGGTTTTTGAGGAAATATGGGATGAGGTGTGGATTTTGGGGTGTTATGGCTCTAGACTCACACTAAACTAACTGTAGATGGTCTTTGATGGGAGTTTTTGGGGGAGTTTTTAAGGTATTTAGGCCCAAAATGGACTAAAAATGAAGTATTTGGCCATGGATGTGAATGATTTGGGTTTGAATCAGAGGAGAAGGGCTGAGAAATGGTAGAGAATGGTCTGACGAACAATGGTTTTTTTTTTCTAGAGAGAGGAAATAAGTAGAAAAGGTGGGTTTTTATAGAGGGAAATTGGGAGAAAATGTAAAATTAACTTGGTTTAGGGAGCTAGGATAGTAATTAGTTTTAGGGGGTCTAGGAATGTAGTTAGTATGATTTGGGCCGTCCTAATACGTGATATAGTGGCAAAAATATATCAGATTTGCAGAAAATCTCATCATTGCTTCTGCAGGAATCTGCCACGTGTCCCACCTGAGCGCTCAGGTTCATGGAGGATCTGAGTGCTTAAGTGGATGAACTTGAGCACTCAAGTGGACGGACCTGAGTGCTTAGGTCCAATAAAGCTTCTTTCTCTGTTTTGAGTTTTTGGGCTATTTTGGTGAGTATTTGGGGGTTCTTGGGGAATTGAAGGTCTTGCCCGAGCCTTAATTGTTGTTCTTGGCTTATTCCTCATCATCGGGGATGCCATGAATTTTCATGGTTTTAAATTCGGGTGTCTACAGTTGCCCCTCTTTGACGAGACTTGACATCATTGATTTGATGCGAGTATCGTCAAAGACCTAGACAGCCCAATTTGCTGCCCAAGAATTTCCAAAGCCACAAACACAAATCGTTGAAATCATGTGGTCGTGCTCGACGAGCTGCCTACGTACCCTGTTGCAGGGATCAGACCAACGTAGTTCTTTGGGGCATATGCAAATAAGTTCAACGGGTTTTCCTGGCCCGTGAACAAAATTACGCGAATCGACGAGCCTTCCCAGGTCGAAACGCTTGAACAAACAATCATGCGAATCAACGAGCCTTCAAACAATCAATTAAATACAACCAACTCCTCATTCAAACGTATGCACCAGGTAGGTGGCTAAAATAACTCATACCGTGACATGATTAAATGGAGCTACCCTTTGAGCAACCGGGAAGCTAAATTTGACGGTGGCTATCCCTTGAGCAATAAGATGGCCAATGATAAGATGATTGTCTACTGAGCAACAAGACAATCGAGGAAATGTGATCGCCTACTGAGCAAAGAGGCAATCAGCAACGATACAAACAAAGCACGAACAAATCAAATGCACCAGCTAGGTGGCTAAAACGACTCATGCCGGGTCATGATTAAACAAAGCTACCCTCTGATCAACGGGGAGGCTAAATCTGACGATGGCTATCCCTTGAGCAACAAGATGGCCAATGATAAGATGATTGTCTACTGAGCAACGAGACAATCGAGGAAATGTGATCGCCTACTGAGCAAAGAGGCAATCAGCAACGATACAAACAAAGCACGAACAAATCAAATGCACCAGCCAGGTGGCTAAAACGACTCATGCCGTGTCATGATTAAACAAAGCTACCCACTGATCAACGGGGAGGCTAAATCTGACGATGGCTATCCCTTGAGCAACAAGATGGCCAATGATAAGATGATTGTCTACTGAGCAATGAGACAATCGAGGAAATGTGATTGCTTACTGAGCAAAGAGGCAATCGATACGCTACTGAACCAAACACATTTATGTGATGGACTTAGCGACACGACGATTCATCAAATACTCAGAACAACTGATTAAAAGCACTAACTGAGTGATTAAGACAACTAACAACTTGATATGATTGATGCACCAGCTAGGTGTGCGCCAGCTAGGCGGCTATGATTAGGGTGCGCCAACTAGGCGGTTGCAATAGGTGAGAAATCTATCAAGCAACAGCAAGAAATCTATCTCCTGGCCAACATGGTGAGGGAACTTAAATCAACAGTAACTAATCTACCCTCTAGGCAACGGGATGAGGGATCTAACTCAAAAACTAATTGAAATATTGTCCTATAGGACGATTGATTTAAAAGTTTGGTCCCTCAGGACGATTGATTTAAAAAGTTTGGTCCCTTAGGACGATTGATTTAAAAGTTGTCCCTCAGGACGATAGCATATGACTCGTGCATTGACACTCGACGACAACAATGACAAAATTCCTTCTTTAAAAAGTAGGAGTCTCAATGGGGTGGCTATTTTGCTTTACTGTCTTTCCCTTTTGGACAAGGTTTGGGGTTGAGCTTGGCAAGACTTGGGTTTTGGATTGGTTTCAGACTTTAGGCTCCTATGCCACAGTCCTAGATTTGGGTGTATGCGTCCCCAAGAAATGGCATTAGGCTGACATGCCCCAATTTTGGGTTGACGTGCCTTCACAGATGATGAACCCCAATTCTAATTTTCTTTCTCGACTCTGCTGATGGTTTTGGCGACCTATTGACCATGTACCCAAACACGAGTTCTTTGATGCATTGAAATCGTTTCCACGAGTCAAGGATTGACAAGACTAAGACGACATGATTGGCCTCTTGACAAAAGGAAGATGTCAACACACATCACAAAGACCGAAGATTGTCTTAGAATTAAAAAAAATAGCGCCACTGTGTGCCACTAACACACATCCTAATGCAAGCTTAAAATGAAACAAGTGAAACAAACAAAATCACACAATTCAAGTCTATATTTCTATAGGACAAAAGTAAACCATAAAGTAACAATTAACAAAAAAACAGAGAGATCTGAGTTTGGAATGAGGAGAGAAAATACCTCTAAAATGTAGGCTGTAGCAACCTTTCGTGAATATCAAACTAATCGAGGTTCTGAAGCTTTAAAAGTCTATAATTCCAAGAGAATATGAAGAAAATATCACAATTTAATAAACCAACCAAAAGTTCCCCAAACACAATAGTTTAGGGTTTCAATTTGGAGACTAAAAAACTTTTTTTTACCTGATAGTGGTGATGGCCTGATGGGGAAGGTAGATTAAGATTCGTGCCATAGTGAGGACTGAGGAGATTAAACGAGAGAGAGAGAGAGAGAGAGAGAGAGAGAGAGAGAGAGAGACGGAGTCCAGAGATCGGGAGATTAAGATTCGTGCCATAATAAATAATTTTGATTTCTCTTATTGTATAATTCTAATGCACATATGTC
>CM037159.1:11535329-11609631 GCA_020921065.1 Vaccinium darrowii | reverse complement strand
TACTCTTCAATATCAGGTCCTTTGTAGAATACCTATTAGAAAGTAGAAATATATAACATGGTCCCATTGTAACTAAACTAAAGAAGGAATCACTGTTTAATTAGAGGAAAAGCTACTGTCTAATCCCAGGACGAAGGTACTGTTCAGTGCACTCTCTTTTGCCTGGTACAGATTGGAGTAGATAGAGACTTTTTCTAATCATGCTTCTTTTGCCTGGTACGGATTGGATTGAAGTAGATAGATCATCTTGTGCCTGAATAGCCAAGCGTCATCACACTCCATCCACATCATATATATGCATGTCCCAACTATAGCTACCATGCATAGACGTACCCATATTTTCTCATAAATATTTGTCTTTTCATTTTTCAACGCACACATTCCCAACTATAGAGTATTTTATCTCGGACCTGAGTTAAAGAGTGTTCTATATTGTCAAAGCCTTAATTATGGCTTGCTTATTAATTTTGTTTGCACTCGTCATGGTTAGGCCTGCCCCTTGTTGGGGCCAAACAAGACCATTAGCCTCGTTTCAGTTGGCCAAATGCATATTGTACTACTCATGTTTGCAGGACTCCCATTCCGCACACATTCCCAACTATATTTGTCTTTTCATTTTTCAACTCACACATTCCCAACTATAGAGTATTTTATCTCGGACCTGAGTTAAAGAGTGTTCTATATTGTCAAAGCCTTAATTATGGCTTGCTTATTAATTTTGTTTGCACTCGTCATGGTTAGGCTGGCCCCTTGTTGGGGCCAAACAAGACCATTAGCCTTGTTTTAGTTGGCCAAACGCATATTGTACTACTCATGTTTGCAAGACTCCCATTCCGCAAGTGTTTACTATTCATGGTGTGTTTGGAATGGACAACCTGGATCGCCCACTACCGTGCCCTCAGAATGCTAGGAGAGGGATGAATTATAGTGAGGTATATTGTTTGGACAAATATTTGAAGTATTTCTTTTTGGAGATTATACATATCCTTTGACATGATCAGAAATGAGTTTACTCTTTCTTATGGTTGAATCAAAATGAAATTAATAACTGAATCTTATATTATGTTGCCAAACACAGAGTATTATCTTCTCCCGAGGTCATTGGGGTTAATTCATGCAGTATTATTGTACTTGTTGAAGTAATCCACCGGTTGTATATTGAAACACGAGGCATGTTATGCAAACTCATAACTCCAAAAACCCATGTTAGGACTGTTTTCAAGGTTTGGCCAATGTGTATTCAACTCACTTAGGAGGGGGTTCAAACTCTGTGTTTGGCAACATAATATAAGATTCAGTTATTAATTTCATTTTGATTCAACCATAAGAAAGAGTAAACTCATTTGTGATCATGTCAGAGGATATGTATAATCTCCAAAAAGAAATACTTCAAATATTTGTCCGAACAATATACCTCACTGTAATTCATCCCCCTCCTAGCATTTCGAGGGCACGGTAGTGGGCGATCCTGGTTGTCCATTCCAAACACACCATGAATAGTAAACACTTGCGGAATGGGAGTCTTGCAAACATGAGTAGTACAATATGCGTTTGGCCAACTGAAATGAGGCTAATGGTCTTGTTTGGCCCCAACAAGGGGTAGGCCTAACCATGACAAGTGCAAACAAAATTAATAAACAAACCATAATTAAGGCTTTGATAATATAGAACACTCTTTAACTCAGGTCCGGGATAAAACACTCTATAGTTGGGAATGTGTACGTTGAAAAATGAACAGACAGATGTTCATGAGAAAATATGGGTACGTCTATGCATGGTAGCTATAGTTGGGACATGCATATATATGATGTGGATGGAGTGTGATGATGCTTGGTTGTTCAGGCACAAGATGATCTATCTACTCCAACCCAATCCGTACCAGGCAAAAGAAGCATGATTAGAAAAAGTCTCTATCTACTCCAATCCGTACCAGGCAAAAGAAGCATGATTAGAAAAAGTCTCTATCTACTCCAATCCGTACCAGGCTCTATCTACTCCAATCCGTACCAGGCAAAAGAAGCATTATTTGAAAAAGTCTTTATCTACTCCAATCCGTACCAGGCAAAAGAAGCATGATTAGAAAAGTCTCTGTCTACTCCAATCCGTACCAGGCTCTATCTACTCCAATCCGTACCAGGCAAAAGAAGCATGATTAGAAAAAGTCTATCTACTCCAATCCATACGGGCAAAAGAGAGTGCACTGAACCGTACCTTCGTCCTGGGATTAGACAGTAGCTTTTCCTCCAATTAAACAGTAATTCCTTCTTTAGTTTAGTTACAATCAGACTATGTTATATTTCAATTACCATTTTGTCCTCATCAAAGGTTTTGCTTTAGGTATGTGATGAAGTAATATTTGTCTTCCATGTGGGTATTTATGAGAACCAAGAACAGACTACAAAATCGTGGGCCCCCATGTACAAATGTTTGACCATTACTCTGCCCCCCGGCCCCCGGTATCTCTCTCTCGGAAAATTATTCAGTGCCCATCATCCATGAAAACAACATCCAAAAACAATTTCCCTTCCGCCACGTTTCTTCGTCATCCACGAATGTAGATTAATCATGCAGTTACCGTTGCATTTTCAGCCTCTCTATAATACTCCAATTTTTTGACCCTTTAATTGCTACTAAATTTTTTTTTTTGCCCTGGTGATTTCAAAATTCCTCGTCTCTTCTTCTCTATTTTCTCATCATTGAAAAAATAATTCTTTGGTATCAACACCACTGCCACCACTATTACTACCACGTCCATTGAAAAAAGTACTACTTGGCAAGTGCCTATGCCGCGTGGGACTGAAGAAGAGTTTATTTTCATCTTCTTCAATTTAAAAGGAACAGATGACAGGTTTTTTTTTTTTTAAACAACAGATGATAGGTTCAAACACTACAAAATGAAATTTTTTGTATAGTTCCAATAAAGGTGATACATGTTATTTGATTTATAATTTATTACATTATTTTGTTTCGGGACGGGGCTAAATATCTTACAAGGAAAGAAAGTCTTATTACGAGTTCACTAGCTGCTTATCATTCTCATTTGGTGTCATTTAATTCAACGAGGTAAAGGCAAACACATAATTTTTTTGGCCACCATTTTTGTGCACTTCTGCATTGGGCAAAACCTAGCGTGCATTGCACGCGACATATTTTCTAGTACCCCTAAAAGTATTATGAATCGATTACCTCTTATAAATAAAAAGTTACGATTATTTTGTATAAAAGTCACAACTTTTTTATGAACGTTATGAGACTCACCAAAATGTTATGAATCATATTTCTAAAAAGTTACGTGTTTTTAATATAAAAGTTACAAAAAATAAATAATGTTACGATTACCTCACATGTGGATCATATAATAGGCGCATATGGTGTACATTTTTAATGTGTGTATTTTAGCCATTCCCATACATTTGTTGCGTGCACCTCAACTAATTCTAAGGTCTATGTACATCCCGCCACACATAGAACGGGCAAAGTCAATACCCCATGAGAACCATGAGATTTTGTGCAAGTGACCCTAAGAAATTAAGAAAAGTTGAATCCAAAATCTCTTCTTCCTTTGAAAGAGTCCTTACCAAACTCAACTACCCCTTGGGGTTGGTACTTGGTAGTTATATAATTAGGGGATGCATATGATTCCATCTGAGTGGAGCTACTACTCCCAAGGTTCTACGAGCCATTTGTTGACTTGGTCTATTGTTTTGTTACTGGACGTTCATTGTCACACCTCGACCCAGATATTACTACTTACCAACCTTTTCAAATACGAAGGATGGACTCATCAACTAGTTTTGCTCAAATAGTAACATAAAATACAACCGCCCTGGTGCCACACGAGGTAATTTCTATATACAGAAAGTATGTCGCACAAGCAGTGCTGCCCCGAGTGACCCCGATATTTAGGTTGTCTAAGCCTGACCTGAAACTTGAATGCCCATTTCCTATTAAGTCGTACAAAAGACATACAACTCAAAATAAAAATAAATAAAAAACAAAAAACAAAATCAAGGTTACAGTCTGATTTAGCTTGAATTACACCATAAAATAGAATCAAAATAATGTAATCCAGGTTATAGTGATTTATGATTAGCACGATCTGATTCAAAGAAAGCAAGTCATTGTATTTGGTTAAAGCAAATTGCTCAATTAAATCATCGTACTTTAACTTATTCAAGTGCTCATTTTCAATTGATAGCTAGCATAGCCATTAGCCAATCCACTTAATCTGATCTCCTATGACATAAGTTCGAAGACAAGTTTTTATCACCTTCAACTTGGAAAACTTCTATCCGCTGAAGCAATTGTGATTGGTGTAGTAACATAAAATACAACCGCCTTGGTGCCACACGCGGTAATCTCTATATATAGAAAGTCTGTCGCACAAGCAGTGCTAGCCCGAGTGACCCCGATATTTAGGTTGCCCAAGCCCAACCTGAAACTTGAATGCCCATTTTCTAAACTTAAAAAAAGGCACATATCCAAAAAAAATCCAACCTATAGTCTTCCCAACTACGATCTATACTCAACAGAGAACTCATGCGCCTACGCACAGGGACGGAGCCAGAAATTTCACTACATAGGGGCGAATATGTTTTCCAAAATACTTTGAAGGGGCGAGCCTATATAATTCACAGGAAATTTGTGTTTTTTCTATAGAAAACTAGAGGCTTTTTTTTTCTTGCAGAGGCGACCGCCCCTACTTGCCTTCCTCTGGCTCCATCCTTGCCTACACATAAAAAAAGAAATACTTTGGGGAGGTAAGCTACATACTCAGTGAATGTTATACTATCCATAACAACAGAAATGATAATGGAAAGTGTATTCAAATGAATATGATATCATCCGGTTAACAATAACATAACATTTCAATCATCACCCCATCAAATATTTTGTTTTGAGAGGTGTTGGGCTTGTTGTATTATAGGGACGGCTTGCAAACTTGTAGTCAATTATACCGGAGTCCTTCCATAGATTACACGAATTGTCTCAATTAGAAAACAACTTGGTCAGTTGGTCCGTGCCTTAATCTCCACCACCTCTTTTCGGTAAATTTGTTCAGGTTAATATAACCGCATCAAGGTAAAACTCTCCATTCG
The DNA here is from genome assembly GCA_020921065.1 of Vaccinium darrowii. NCBI lineage: Eukaryota > Viridiplantae > Streptophyta > Magnoliopsida > Ericales > Ericaceae > Vaccinium > Vaccinium darrowii. The sequence continues at coordinate 11,604,532 of CM037159.1, read as the reverse complement.
TTTACAACAGAGAATAATTCAAGTTTCAATTTTAGTCAACTACACTTCTACGTTGTAAGTAACAACTAAAAAGAACTCATACTCAAAAGTCCACTTTTATATCCAGTGGAATCCAAACAACCAATCAAAAATACAACATTCAGCAGAATATCTCAATTTTGGCAAATGGATTTTACGATTCTAGAATTAATTGTTGGTGCAAAAATAGCGTACCGATGGAAGTGGATAAAATTGGAGTGACTTAACAGTTGCTTCAAGGCGCGTTACAATGTTGCTTTCCTTAAGACGATATTCGCCCCCACCAATTCGAGTGAATTTGGTGTGCACCAGATTGCCGGTGAATTCGACTCCAAGATACAATGAAGCCCAGTCCCGATTGACTGTTTGGGGGTACTTCCCCAATTTCGTTAGGATTACCCATACCAATCCCTTATTTCACCGGGTTTGCTTCTTATCATGTAAGGAACCGCCATAGAATATTCTAGAATGTCTCACCGCCCTACACGTGTCGTGCCGTGCCGTGCTTCCACGTAGCTTGGAATAACGCGTACATAGCTCAGCTCATCACGCCGAGCTGAATTATGTATTCCAGAATGCTGTTTAAGCTATATACGTAGCCTACTTAGCTCGGCCATGTCAGGGGCATCCCTTTATGTCTCACACCGAGCTAGTGCATCCTGATTTATTAGTTCACTCTTATTATTTTGGCCTTATTCATGGCCAAATCAGCTCGGCATAGGGCTTAAGGACTCCCTATGTGGTGCCGAGCTATTTACCCTCTCGTGGTGATTAATTAGGGCACGTGCTCTGCCCCTCCCAAGGGCAATTAGGTTTTACCCTCTCCAATTGCTCCCCAGCTCTGCCCACTGCTGTCACTCGTCAGTAGTGCGCAGAGCTTCAACGGTCTCTGATGCACTTAGCTGCACGCCTCCCCCTCACGTGGGGGGCATGGTTACTTTTGCATTAAATGCGAAGTGACCCGTTGGTCATCAGATAAGCCCAAAGGACGATTTGGGGTGACGTTTCTTGTGCGTCACGCCCTACTTTATGGGGTTTTGGGCGGGATAATGATTATTCTCTCCCCCCAAAACCCTCTAAGTCTCAAAAACCCCTCCCCTCCTTCTCCATTTCCTTATTTCCTTCATCAGAAGCAAAAGAGCAGGAAAGAGAGAGAGGGAGAAAAAAGAGCTTCGTCCACTATTAACGCTGTTTTCAGAGTTCATATTCTCGTTGTTCTGTCTCCGTTCTTCATCAAAAATCTCCCTTAGGTTTTCTCTTCCTCACGTAAGTACTCTTTTCCGTCCTCAGATTTCCCGTTTTTCTATCGGGGTTTTTCTTGCTTTCATTCTAGTATTCCTTGTTCATCGTCTTCTCCCCTTGGGTTTCAACAGTGAAACCCTAACTTAGTCAATCAATGGGAAAACACAGGGCTCTCCTTAGAACCCCTGAAGAAATAGAGGAATTCCGTAGAAAATATGAGATCCCAAATGATGTTTAGTTTCGTCTGAACAGGCGTAACGACCTGGGTGAAGAAGGTCAGGACCAAGATAAGATTCACTTTCCTCTGAGTTTCATAGTTGAGGGTGGTCTGAGGTTTCCTCTGCACCCATTCTTTAGAGAGGTCTGTAGTAAGTGTAGATTAAACCCTATGCAACTGTGCCCTAATTTTGTTAGGGTGGTTATGGGCACAATTGCCCTGAATAGGCTCCTCGGCCTTCACCTTGACTGGTGGGACTTACACTACCTATATAGTGTAGTCCCTACTACTGACAACAATTATTACTTCAAGGCTAGAGACCCCGAGCACAAGCTTATCACGGATTTGCCTAATTCTTCAAAGGGCGAGGGGGATGGCTACCTCGTAGTCACTGGCAATTGGGAGCCTAGGGACGCCGAGGGGAATACTATTGGCTTCGCCTACCCCACGGTCGAGGGCCAACCACGTTAGTATTTGATCTTTAAAGATTCTTTGATTTCCTTTACATATCTTACTGCTTTACTCCTATTAACCACCCCTTTCTTTGTGTCATTTTTCAGCGAGCAATCTCAATCAGGGCGGCCGTTTACTCCACGGCAGGCTTCACCGTGAGGAAATAGCTCGAGCCCTCTACTTCAACGGGTTTGAGCCTACACCTGTGGGGTTAGGCCGAGCTTCCCACCTCTTGCTAGGCTACACTCCTTCCTACTGGGGAGGAATTCGTAGAGTGGGCGAGCCTCGCACAAGGCACCCCTGGCCTCCTTCCACTAGTCTTACAGTACTTGCTGCTCCTACCAGTCGCGGCCAAGCTAGGAATCGAAGGGGTCAACCCAGAAGGACTATTCGTTCCTAACCCCGAGGAGACCTTCAGCAACAAATCACCTTTGCCCACATCCCAAAGATTCTAACAGCCATCCCAATTATCACCAATACAAGTCAGGAGCCAAGTACCTCTTGGAGAGCTGCAGTAGAATAAGAAGAAGAAGAGGGAGGAGAAGAAAGAGGAAGAAAGAGAAGTATACTGCACGGTACTGTTGCTTCACTCGCTGAGTAGTACGAACAATTATCTGACTCCTCATCAGGTTATTCCCCATCACAAGACCGCAATATGCCTATCCAGCCAATCAATCTCTTGGACGAGCTAGGCTTAGGTATGTCTTCTCTTCGAGTTCCCTCAGTTCCTACCGCAGTCAGCCCTTCTCCAGCAACAATTGTTGCTTCTGCTGCCGAGCAAAGGGATAAGAGGCCTATTGAGAGCCCTCAAGACTCTCAGCCCCTGGTTCTAAGGCGAAGTTCCGGGGACGCAGGTTTCAGTCGTACTGTGACTGATTCTCTGCCGCTCGTGCAACCTCGGTCCCCCATGCTGGCGTGCCCTGACGGTACTCCTCTTACTATGATAGACAAGATTACCTCAGTTGATGTTGCCTACGGTGTGTCTAGGGCTGCACTCCTCCCTTTAGACATGGAGAGAGAAAAGAGTTGCTCTTACGATGCCTTAATGAAATCAATCTTTCAATCCAGTGTTAAGGTATGGAAGCTATTTAACACCTTTATTTCGACTTCAGCTTCTTAGGGTTTCATTGTTTACATACGTTTGCATTTGCAGATTATGCAAAAGGCTTCCGCTGGCTTCGAGAAAGCCTAGGAGACTGAGAGAGATCACAAGAGGGAAGTAAGCTCTATTCAGAAGAGAGCAGAGAGGGCTGAAAAGGAGAGTGCTGTGAATGCTCAGCTACTGGAGGAAGCTCGGGGAGAAGCCGAGAAGCTCAAGGCTGACCTTGCCGAGCAAAAAAGACTGGCGGGGGAGACAGAGCAAAATCTTCGTCAAGAACTAACCGCTACTCAGGCCAAAGCTGAGGCTGAGTATGATCGAGCTATGATTGAAATTACTGCGCACTATCGAGCTCAAATGCCAGCAGTTAGGGATGCTATGTGGGAGGCAAGTTGGAAGCGCTGCTGCGCAAAAATGGGACTGCCTGCAGATTCACCTATATGGACGGATATGGAGCTCCCGAGCCAATTGGAAGCCCTCACTACTCAGGCTCAACTTATTGGCCAAGCCCAGTCTGAACTTCCTTTCGAACATGCTCAAGCTGAGAGTGACGTGGTGGACCTAACCAACCCAGATGGTGATGGCACCAATGTTGAAGCTATTGTTGAAGGTGAAACCCCCAACCCCAATCTTGCCACTGATGCCCCTGAGCACAGTGAAGAGGCTTGATGCCTTGGTTGTTTTTCTGATAAGTTTGATCCCAGCTTTTGACCGACCCTGCGTGGTCTTGCTCGGCCGTCTGTGGCCCATTGATACACTTTAAGTCTTTTCGTTCTTTTTCATTTTATAAGTTTTGATGGTTGGTCCTATGATCCATGCTTTGCTCTCTAAGTATTCCCATACGTACTTATGTTGCTTGCATTATTCATTGCAGCCTTTATTCCCAAGTATTTCGTACTTGGGAATTGCTACCAGGTGCCCATGTACTTGGATTTAGCAATACTCGTTGCAAAACTAAGTATTGTCGTACTTAGGATTTGTCAAGTGTTCTCGTACTTGAAGTTTGCAATATGCGTTGCAAATCTAAGTTTTTCGTACTTAGAAATGTTTACCAAGTGTCCATGTACTTGGATTAATCGTTGCAAATCTTAGGATTTTTCCATATCCAAGATTATAAGGCACATATCTAGCTCTCTGCTCCCCAATAGGAATAAAAATTTATGTGATTTTTGTTTGTATTTGATTAAAGCCACAGAAAAAAATGGAGTTTTATTAATAATGAAACAACAAGAAAGACAATAATTTAAATAACTAATGTTGGTGATCTTATTCGTAATCCCAACTAAAAAACAAATGTGAAGGATGTGATTGTATTCGTAATCACATAAAGAAAAACAAATTACTGGTAAAACTTCCTTAGATTCTGGACATTCCCTGGCCGTGGTACTAGGTCTCCGTCCAGGTCGGCCAAACGATAGGCGCCAATGCCAGCAACCCCCACAATCTTATACTGGCCTTCCCAGTTTGGCCCAAGCTTTCCATTAGAGGATACCTTGGTGTTGGCCAGGATCTTCCTTAGGACTAAATCCCCAACCTTGAACTCTCTTGGCTGTACCTTCTTGTTGTAACTTCTTCGCAGCTGCTCCTGGTATGCTGCCAAAGTGATGAGTGCACGCTCTCTCTTTTCTTTGGAAAGGTCAAGCTGCTCGGCTAGGGCTTTATCGTTGCCTCCTGACTTCACAAGAGCAGTGCGATTGGTCGGCAAGCCAATCTCCAACGAAATTTCTGCTTCTATCCCATAAGCAAGGGAGTAGGGCGTCTCTCCCATGGATCGCCAAGGAGTAGTCCTGTATGCCCAGAGTACGGCTGGCAGCTCGTCTGACCATTTTTCTTTTTTACTCTCCAGCTGTTTCTTAAAGCTTTTAAAAAGGGTTTTGTTTGAAGCCTCTGCTTGCCCTTTACTCTGTAGGTAAGTTGGGGTGGAGTAGTAGTTTCTGATACCTTACTGAGCACAAAAAGCTTTGAACTTCTTGTCGAACTAAGATCCGTTGTCTGAGATGATGGAGTAAGGTACTCCAAATCTTGTGATAATTTTGCTCCACACAAATTTCTCTACCATAGCCTCCGTGATCTTTGCCAAGGCTTCACCCTCTATCCATTTAATAAAATAATGCGTACCAATAAGTAAGAATTTTCGTTTCCCTGTTGCCATGGGGAGAGGACCCACGATGTCCAATCCCCATTGTGCAAATGGCCATGGACTTGTTAGAGGAAGAAGGTCCTCCGTTGGAGCTCGGATAAGAGGTGAATACCTCTGACACTTTTCACATTTTTTTTGACAAAGACCTTTATGTCTTCTTGCATGTAAGGCCACCAATACCCCTGGGATATTGCTCGGTGGGCTATAGATCTTCCGCCTGTGTGTCCTCCACATGTTCCAGCATGGATCTCATGGAGGAATTTTTGGACCAGAGCTGGGTGTACACACAATAAATAGGGACCAAGGAAAGATTTTCTATAAAGCTTACCTTCTGGGGAGAGCAAAAATGTACAAACTTGGTTCTGATCTTGTGGGCTTCCTTCTTGTCTTCTGGCAGAGTCCCATCTCATAAGTATGCCACTATTGGGTCCATCCAGCTCGGCCCAAGTTCTGTCTCCATGATTAACTCAATTGCTCGGCCAATGCTTAGTCCGCTTAGATAATCTACAACCACTGTTTGGTGGTACTTTGTTTGGACTGCTGATCCTAAGCATGCCAGTGAATCTGCATGCGCATTCTGCCCCGAGCTAATTTGTTGAATATGAACCACATCAAACTTGTCGAGCAAGTCCTTGGCCGCCTCTGAATATGCAGCCATCTTTTCGCTTTTCATAGCATATTCCCCTGAAAGTTGATTAACATCTAACTGTGAATCACAAAACACTCTTAATTTACTTACTTTGAGTTCTCTAGCACTCCTAAGTCCAGCAAGCAAGGCTTCGTATTCTGCCACGTTGTTGGTGGCACTAAACCCCAGCCTTAGTGCTTGTTCCAGCACCAATCCTTCTGGAGAGAAGAGCACCACTCCTGCTTCTGACCCTTTGTTGCAAGCTGATCCATCAACATACAAGCTCCATTCTTCTGGATCTAGCTCGGCCCCCCTCGTTGGCTGCTCGGGAACAACACCTTGCTCTTTCTCTTGGAGAGTTGGTGGTGGTGGAGCTACTTTTGGAGTGAACTTAGCTACAAAGTCAGCCAAGATTTGCCCTTTGATCGCCATCCTGGGCTGATAGTCTAAATCAAATTGGCTCAGTTCTATTGACCACTTTGAAATTCTTCCCGAGAAATTTGCTTTTCGTAATAAAGCCCTCAACGGGTATTCTGTGAATACTGTGACGGGATGCTGCAACAAGTAGTGTGGTAGCTTCCTTGAGGCTACGACAAGAGCATATACCAATTTTTCTAGAGGTAAGTGTTGTGTTTCAGCTTCCAACAACGTTTTACTTACAAAATAGATCGGAGCTTGCTCTGTCTTTTTTATCCGTAGTAGGACCGAGCTGATAGCGTGCTCAGACATTGCTAAGTATAGGATTAGTCGCTCCCCAGCATTTGGAGTAGAGAGTAGGGGTGGTAATGATAAGTAGGTTTTCAGCTTCTAAAAGGCCGTCTGTTGCTCGGCTCCCAATTCGAACCCTTCTCTTTTTTCAGAAGCTGAAAGAATGGTCTGCACTTATCTGAGGATTTGCTGATAAAACAATTCAGCGCGGCTGCCATCCCAGTTAGCCTTTGAACCTCTTTCGTGGTTTTAGGGCTTTGAAGGTTTTTCAGAGCCATGATCTGGTTCAGATTAGCCTCAATTCCTCTCTTGGTCACCAAGTGCCCTAAGAACTTTTCCGAGCTGACCCCAAAAGTGCACTTTGAGGCGTTCAGCTTCAACCTGTACTGTCGTAAGATGTTAAATGTTACCTTCAGGTCGGTCAGATGATCAAGCTTTGCCTTACTTTTTACTACCATGTCGTCTATATACACCTCCATGGTCTTGCCGAGCTGCTCTTTGTACATCTTGGTGGCCAACCTCTGATAAGTTGCTCCTGCATTCCTTAAACCAAAAGGCATAACCTTGTACCAGTATAATCCCCTTGAAGAGATGAATGATGTCTTGTCCTGGTCGGGCTCATACATCGTTATTTTATGATATCCTCGATATGCATCGAGGAAGCTCATTCTCTCATAGCCTGCTGTGGCATCTACCAGCTGATCAATCCTGGGAAGTGGAAAGCTGTCTTTGGGGCACGCTTTGTTGAGGCTAGTGAAATCAACACAAACCCTCCACTTTCCGTTCTTCTTCTTGACCACGACAGTGTTGGTCAACCGTTCTGGATAGCTCACTTCTCGTATGGCATCCGCTTCAAACAGCTGATCTACTTCTTCAATTACAGCGTCTGCGTGCTGTGGTGCCAACATTCTTGCCTTCTGCACAACTGGTTTATGTTGTGGATCCACGTTTAAGTGATGGCAGATTACCTCCGGGTCTATCCCAGGCATCTCCTGTAGCGTCCAAGCGAAAACATCGATGTTGTCTTTCAAAAAAGCCACCAGTTCCTAGTCTTCCTACTCGAAAAGGGTCTCTCCGATCAGGAAATATCTTTCCAGGTCATCCTTCTTAATTTGGATCTTCTTTAATCCTTCCACCATCTTCTTGGTGGGGTCTCCTCCCACATCCTCTAAGGTAGGTTGATCTGGTACTTCAACTGTCTGAAAAAGTTTGGCCCTTGGGGACTTCTTTAAGACCATGCTAAAACACTGGTCAGCTACTTTCTGGTTACCCCTAATGCATTCAATACCATCTGCCTCTGGATACTTAATCTTCTGATGATAAGTGGAGGGGATGGCTTTTATTTTGTGCATCCAAGTTCTTCCTATAATCATGTTATAGGAGGATGGCAAATCTACCACTAGGGAGTCAGTTTTAAGAACAACTGACACTGCTCAGACGGGCAATGTGACCTTTCCCATAGGCCATATAGTCTGTGCGCTGAAGCAGACCAGGGGGACCAAACATTTTTGCAGCGAGCTCGGTGGGAGCTCCATCTTTTTGAAAGTGTGGTAGTACATAATCTCCGTGCTAGCCCCCTAATCCACGAGAATTTTTTCCGCGTCATATTCCCCTATTCGTAGGGTAATGACCAGTGCGTCGTTGTGTGGTACTATTACTCAGTCTAAATCTTCATCAGAGTAAGTAATCAGTACCTCCATTACACCCACCGTCCTTGGCCTCTTCGCGCCGAGCTTCATGATGTGCTTCACCTGTCCACTGACCCTTCGGATGCACCTTATTTCATTATTTGTGTATGGGGCAACAAATCCACGTATCATATGGATTGTTCCCTTTGGACCTTTCTCGTAGTCCATCTCTTCTATCAACTTGGCATCTTTATGGTCATCAACCAAAAATTCCTTTAGATGGCCTTCCGCCACTTTCTCATCCAGGAACTTCTTATATTCCACACAATCTTCTGTCATGTGACCCCAGTCCCTATGGTAACTGCAATGTCGATTCGTGGCCCTCCTCTTCTCTAGGTTCCCTGTCATCTTAGGGGGTCTTTTGAACCAAGGCTCGTTTTTTATCCTGTACAACATCTTGTAGATCGGAATATTGAAGGTTGCCATAATGCTAAAGTAAGACTTGGAGTCTGAGTCGGCTCTGTCTTTCCTCTGCTGTGTGTAGTCCTTTTTTCCCGTTGTGTATTCCTTCTTGTACGCCTTGGGCTCTACTGCTTTCTTCTCGGGAATCTGGGGTTGCCCAGCCACAATCTTCGCCCCAGCCTATAAGATGTCATTCTCCACCCGTGCAGGTTCCTCGATTCTTTCCATCAGTTTGGCCACAGTTTTGACTGGCTGCATAGTGAGCGATTCTCGTAACTTACTGTGCACGGGCAAGCTCGTCTTGAATGTCGCCAAGGCATACTCCTCACTACAATTTTCAATCTCGTTGAAAGTCTCCCAATAGTGTTTGGAGTATTGCATTAGCGTTTCATCATCCCTCTGTCTCATATAGGTTAACGCATCGAACGTCTTTGGAGCTGCTCGGCTTGTTAGGAACCGAGCAGTAAACTCCTTGGCCAGCTGGGCCCAACACAAGATTGATCCCTTTGGGAGTTTGTGGTACCAGCTCAAGGCAACCTTTCCCGAGTTGGATGGCAACATCTTGCATAGTAAGGCGTCATCTTGTTCATGCATGAACATGGCTTGTTGGTAGTGTTGAATCTGGGTCACGGGATCCGTATTGGTTTCATGGGGTATGAACGTGGAGTACTTAACCCTGCTTGGAGTCTTTTCTACTCGGATCTAGTGAGCCAGTGGTGATTTAGAGATTTGGCCTAGGGCTTCCTTAGCTGCCTCTCGTGCAGTTTTAGGACCCTCATCAGCTCGGCCAGTTTCCCTTCTTTTTACATACTGCTCGAGAGTGTGCTCATTGGAACCAGATCTCTCGTATCTGTACCTAGCATGTTTCCTTCTTCCTTTTTTCTCAACGGAGGGGCTCCTTTCTCTCCTTTTTCGTGGAGAGACTCTCCTTACAATAGAAACATCATCGTGATGATGACTTCTTCTCTCTTTTTCGTACTGCACAAATCTCGTCTGTGATCGTAAGTCTCTCTCCTTCTCTTAGAGTTGTTTTTTTAGATCTTGAATTTCCTTTCCGGGTCGAGTGACCTCTCGTGCCAGCTCTTCCACCTCCTATTCCTTTTGGTTGAGGCTATCTTCCAGTTCTTCGTTCCGTGCTCGCCTGTGATTTTCTTTGCTTGGGGGGCTCCTCCCCCTCTCATGATGGGGAGAGGTTCCCTTATTTCCCACAGATGGCGCCAATTGTACGGGGATAAAATCCACGTAGGTCTGGATCACGTGCTTCCTTGATTCAACCCCAAATCTGCAAGACAGAAAAAGGGTTATAGCACCTTTGCCTCTCGTTGGCAAAGGCCATCGATGCCTAAGTTAGTATCTCGTACTCAAACTCTCAAATCACACAATGCATATAAAAAGGGGTTTCACAGCGTACCTTTCTCCATGGGTTTGTTCTTGTATTTATAGGTATAGATATCTCATGAATTTAGGCATCTCGTGCCTCAGTTTCCTTCTTGCTCTAGGAATCCATTTCTTAATAGGACTATCCTATTAAGAGCAAATTTCCCTATCCTGCTAGGTCTCATCTAGCAGTGGTCTATCTTTCCATTTAGGATTCTTTTCTACATGGGTTACTTCCCTAGTTTCGTTAGGATTACCCATACCAATCTCTTATTTCACGGGATTGCTTCTTATCACGTAAGGAACCACCATAGAATATTCTGGAATGTCTCACCGCCCTACACGTGGCGGTGCCGTGCTTTCATGTAGCTCGAAATAACCCGTACATAGCTCAGCTCATCACGCCGAGCTGAATTATGTATTCCAGAATGCTGTTTAAGCTATATACGTAGCCTACCTAGCTCGGCCATATCAGGGGCATCCCTTTATGTCTCACGTCGAGCTAGTGCATCATGATTTATTAGTTCACTCTTATTATTCTAGCCTTATTCATGCCAAACCAGCTCGGCACAGGGCTTAAGGACTCCCTATGTGGTGCCGAGCTATTTACCCTCTCGTGGTGATTAATTAGGGCACGTGCTCTGCCCCTTCCTAGGGCAATTAGGTTTTACCCTCTCCAAACACTGCATGTTATGTTATAAATTGAGTCTATCTTAGGCCTGGAATAATGAATACTCCATATGAACTGTGGAAAGGTAAAAAACCTAGTGTTAAATACTTCAAAACTTTTGGGAGTCAGTGTTATATTATGAGAGATAAAAAGCAACTTGGAAAATTTGATACCCATAGTGATGAAGGGATTTTCTTAGGATACTCCACGGATAGTAGAGCTTTTCATGTGTATAACATGCGTACTCAAAATGTCATGGAATCCATCATTGTAGTGGTTGATGAAAGTCCATTGGATGAAACTAACATCATTACTAACGAAGTGTACGAGTCTTTGACTGAATAGGATACAGGTCATATGCATGAGTCAAACTCAGATGATGATATTAAAGACACATGTGGATGGCCCACCGGATTTTATTCGACTTGACGTTTGAAAAGATTGAAGATTGTTAGAGTCGCCACCCGGATTTAAGGTCCGAACCCGAGAAACCGATAAAAAATGACTCGTTTGCCCATTGAAAAAGATTTCACTGATCATGGCGGAACCAAAGATTTCTCAGATTCGGGGGTTTGGTTACGAGAGGGGAAGGGTTTTACGGCACCCCTCTCGCCCGGTCCGTGAACCGGTCTCTACTCAACATTTTGTGAGATTTTGGAAATGTTTGAAGATCAATTTTGAGCAAATAACGGGGAGTATGGGAATGGGAAAACACATAAACAAGTATTCAAATACGAACCAAGTGATGGTGGATGCTTGTGCAATGTACAATGCGATGGTGGAATTATATAAACAAAGAAAATGACAATGAAAGAGAGAAATAGGACTTAGAACACCATCTTGAGCAAAATTATTTGTCTTTCCGACACTATTTGCATGTTTTGGAGGGTTTTGAGACATAATCAGGAAGAACATAAAACTACAAAGTTGTAGCCCTTCAAATTATCTACGTTTTGATATATAATACGTTGAAAATGGAGTTCAGAGTAAAAAGTTATGGCTGAAACACTGTGACTGACTTTCTGTTGGGGTTTGAGCGCTCAAAGTGGATTGAGCGCTCAAGGGTAAGGCCTTGAGCGCTCAAGCCACTTCCAGATCGCCAAATTCTGCTATTTTATGACATTGGATGATCAAACAACCCCAAATCAATGATTATGGTTTGCTCAGAACAAGATTTGTAAGCTGTTAGAAAACAGATTGAGCGCTCAGAGCCTTGGGCTTGAGCGCTCAATCCTACCAAAATAAAATGCTTTTCTTGATACTTTTCAGACCTTGTAGGCTCATTTCAAGTATGAGGAACTTGAATGAGCCCACTGGTCTCCCTCAGCAAGACCAAAACAGTGATTTCTCACATGATTTTCTACCTTTTGGCTTTGATTAAGGCTTGAACTTGTGGTTTGATGAATGGATGGATAGTGGCTGTGTTTATAAGTGTAATGTGGGTTGTTTTGGACAGTAGAGTGTGAGTGTAGGGCTGATTGGATGATTGATTGAGTGGATGATGGAGTATTTGGGCTTAAAATGGTGATTTTGGCTTGGATGAGGTGGGTTTTGATGGAAGAGCTAGGTTTGGACGAAATTGATGGAATGTATGGGCTGTAAATGGCTTGTTTGAGTGAGAGAGGGGCTGTTGTAGTTGGTTTTTCAAAGACCCATGTGTTGTAGGCCTTTTAAAGAAGGTTTTGGGGTGTTTTGGAGGTTGAAGATGATGGATGGTGGTGGCTATGGAAGAGAGAAAGGCTAAAACGTGATTGAAATGATGAGAGAGAGTGGAGAGGTCTGATGAAGGGTGTGAGAGTGTGTAAGAGATCAGTCAAGGGAGTGGAGGAGGTTTATATAGAGAGAGAAATGGGAGGGAAATGGGTTTAATTTTTGAATTGGGTTTGGGGGGTGATTGAGGAGATGTTCAAGGGTCTAGGAAGTGTATTTAGGCAGTAGAAAACATAGGTAGACGCTCCTCTTGCAGTAGAATATCATGATTAGATACTCTGTAGAAAACTGATCTGGAACAGAGTTGAGCGCTCAAAGCCGTAGGCTTGAGCGCTCAAGGTGGCTTTTTAGGGCTTGAGCGCTCAATGTTGGGACCTTGAGCGCTCAAGGCTGTTGCTCAAAAGGTAAAACTTTGCGGGGCCGCCCCGGGTGCTACCGAACTCCGATTTTGACGCGGTTTGAAGCGTTGGAAACCTTGTTGAGTCTACTTTCTAACCCAAGTGGTTTGGAATCCAGAAAATTTATACATCCAAATGTATGACCATTTTACCCTCAGAAGGTCGGAAGAATGAATCGTTTCGGTAAAACGTGCATATCTCCCTCATTTCAAAACGGATTGGGACATATTATATATCAAAAAGGAGGGTTTTGAATGTACTAGAAGGTGGTGCAAGATTGGGTTTATTTTGAGGAGGTTTTTGGGTGATTTTTCCAAGTTCCAAGCATTGTTCAAGCCTCGGGTAGCCATGATTGGTCCATTTCATCATCGGGAATGCTCGAGCGCATCCCGGGTTCAAAATCGGGGTGTCTACAACACAAATTCCTTAAAAGAAGAGGAGCAAGAAGAAGATGAGGAGAATCACAAAAATCATGTTGAAGTTCAAGAATTGGAACCATCAGCACGAGTAAAGCTCCATCATCCTACAAGTCAGGTAATTGGGAAAGTGACAGACCCACTGAGAACTCGCAGACAAATGCGCGATGAGGTATCGTATCTATGCTATGTTTCCTTAGCAGAGCCTAAAAATATTAAGGAGGCTTTAGTTGATGAGTGTTGGGTTACTGCTATGCATGAGGAACTGCATCAATTTGAACGTAATAATGTGTGGGAATTAGTCCCTAGACCGTTGCATACTAATGTAATTGGGACAAAATGGATTTTCAAGAACAAATCTAATGAACAAGGGGTGGTAGTTAGAAATAAAGCTCGACTTGTAGCTCAGGGTTACACTCAGGTTGAGGGAATCGATTTTGAGGAAACATTCGCTCCCATGGCTAGGCTTGAATCTATTTGAATTATGCTTGATGTTGCCTGCCATCTAGGATTTAAACTTTTTCAAATGGATGTAAAGAGTGCATTCCTTAATGGTATTATTAAAGAGGTAGTGTATGTTGCTCAACCTAAGGGTTTTGAGGACCCACATAAACTAGATCATGTCTATCGGCTTAACAAAGCACTTTATGGTTTAAAGCAAGCTCCCCATGCTTGGTATGATAGATTAACCACTTTTCTTATAGGAAATGACTTCGTTAGGGGGAGTGTTGATAAAACACTTTTTGTTCAACATAAGAATTCTCACTTGCTTGTGGTTCAAATTTATGTTGACGATATTATGTTTGGGTCTACATCTCCTACTCTTGTTAAAGAATTTTCTGATTACATGTAGAGTGAGTTTGAGATGAGCATGATGGGTGAACTTACATATTTTCTTGGGTTTCAAGTTCATCAACTTGAACATGGGATCTTTGTTTCCCAATCCAAATATGCCCTTAATCTCGTTAAGAAATTCGGTCTTGACAAGGCCAAACATGCTTGGACACCCATGAGTACTACTACTAAACTCTCAAAAGATATAGATGGGGTCTCCGTTGATGAGACTTTATATCGTAGCATGATTGGTAGTCTTTTGTATCTTACTATGAGTCGTCCTGATATTGCTTTCAGTGTTGGAGTGTGTGCCCGATATCAAGCTAACGGCAAAGAATCACACCTTACAGCTGTTAAACATGTCATTAAGTATGTCAGCGGTACCATGGGATATGGTATTTGGTTGTCTAGAGACATGAAAGAAAGCGGACTTAGCAGGGTTTTCTAACGCTGATTGGGCTGGGTGCGCAGATGACCGTAAGAGTACTTCTAGAGGCTGTTTTTATATTGGAAACAATCTAGTTGCCTGGCTGAGTAAGAAACAAAACTCTATTTCTCTATCTACAGCCGAGGCTGAATACATAGCTGTTGGTAGTGCATGTACTCCGCTTCTTTGGATGAAACAAATGCTCGCTGATTACGGTCTTCCTCCGAATAGTATTACTCTCTTTTGTGACAATACGAGTGCTATAAACATTTCTAAAAATCCTGTGCAACACTCTCGTACAAAACACATCGATATTCGACGTCATTTTATTCGGGATCTTGTGGAAGATGGAACTATCACTCTCGAATACATTGACACCACTCATCAAAAAGCTGATCTTTTCACTAAACCTCTTGACTATCATTGTTTTAATTATCTTCGCAAGTCGGTTGGAGTTTGCCTCATTGATTGAGTATTTCTCTAAGTTTTTTTTGTGTCCACTGTGTGTTTTTCTTTATCTTTTTTTTTTAATGCAATCTCTTTTTATTTAAAAAAATATATATATGAAAATATCTAAGCATATTATCCTTGGCACATTGTGGATGCCTTATGGTTTGAACTTGATGTTATTGTTTACATATAAAATTAATAAATCCAATAATCGATTGACACGTAACTAATTATGCCAAATATTGGCAAATAACTATTAATGTGGATACATTGGATTAAAGGAATCGAGTTGAGAAAATACGGTGTCGTATTGTTTCTCAATTTAAAAGGCAGTTATTGGCAGTTACGAGTTATTGCTGATGTAAAAGATGGACTTCAAAGCCATGATCTTAACTGCTAAGTGTATAAAATCCACGTGTAAACTCGTGATACAAGGAAATTGGCAGTTAGAACACGTGGAGTTCATCTTGAAAGGCAGTTATCTCCTTAAAATATAATTATTTGGGTTAGTTCGAGCAACTGTGCAGATTCAATTTAAAGCTTTCGGAAGAAAATTTAAAAGGATTCAAATTCAGATGTGGAAGAGGGAAGCAACTGTCAATTCAAAATGTAAAAGATGGAGTTCGAAACAAGCCAAGTTCAAATTCATTGAGCGGGAAGTCCAACCAACAAGCAGCGTCTATAAATAGAAGAAATTGAAGAGTAAAAATCCCCGGACAAATCTTCAACGAACAGCTATCAAACAAACTGATGCTTGGTTTAATTTGTTCATTGGCAAGTAGTTTAGGAGTTCGAACTAAGTTCGAAGTAGATTAGGAAGTAGAATAGGAAGTAGTTAGGATTAATTTCAGTTGTTCTTGTAACAATGATCTGTTCGAAGTTCTCGTCACCTTGTATTTGAAGTTGAAGGCAATTTCGAAGTAAGTTTACCTTTGGTTTATCAATCGAAGTATCTTGTTTCTTTGTTGTTCTTTAATTTCCGAAATATATTGGTTTACATTTCTTCACTTTGAAAGAAAAATCCTCTTAATTGAGGTAATTGAACCATTAAAAACACAATCGCCTAATTAGATTTGGTTTTTCCAAAGTTAATCTGAGGGAGAAGATTGAAACTCTCTCTGACACGCTCGCACTCAATTATTTTCCATTGCAAAGAAGTAAAAGAACCAAACACATTTTTTGGCACGCCCGGTGGGACCTCTGAAAGTGTTGAATGGCTCCAAAACTTAGGAAGCAAACAGATGATTCTCAAATTGGCCAAACGCCTGAAGATGAGAATGATGCTAATCATAGAGAGAACGAATAGGTTGAAGGACCTCCAACAGGTCCAGATTCCCACATTGGTCAAGATGCAAATGTTGGAACTGGCCAAAATTCTCGTATGAACATTAGGAATAACAAAACAATGCAAATTGATGACCCGAAGAATCCAGAAAGTGGAGGAAGTGTGTTATCTTGCCAATTTGCAAAAATGGTTTTCACATTCAAGGAATTGGCTCAAACCCAGAAACTTATGTTTCAAAAATTGGAAGAACAGTCAAAATCCAGGAATGAACCTTTGCCTTTATTTGAAAAAGACAAAGGAGAGGCTAGTTCTAGCAAACATAAGCCTAGACCTGGAAAAGAGCCTATTAATGTGGATGAAACACTAGAATCTTGGTATGAACCTGCAAAGATTTATGATTCTCAAACTTCCAAACCTAAGAAAACATTCAAGCAAACCACTAATATCCCTTTCGAACATAGTTTTGATGGTGTAGGTGGAGATAAAGGTTTTAAAAATGATGATTATGAGTTTGAAGAATACAACTATTCCACAGGAAATCATTTTACTGACAGGACTAGTTCAAGGAGGCCTAATCCAAAAATTGGAGTTCCTAAGTATCCAGGGATACCAGAGATGGGAAGGGTACATTCGAACCATCTTTATGAACCTTTTACAAGGCAAGAAGGAGGTTACAAACAGCCCCAGCCTTTTGATGGTCCTTTTGATAGGTTTCCAGAAGACCACATGGCTAGAAATGTGAATTGGGAACTTCCTGTTAACCCAAGGGTTCATTTAGGAGGAAACCCCACCCTTCGAGATGAAATACTTGGCCTTATTCAAGAAGTTTATGGACCTCTAAACTGGAGGGTTCAAACTCAAGTGTATAGAAAACCCTATCCAGAATGGATAGATAGGCAGTTCGAAATCCCTAGGGGATTTAAGATCTCAGATTTTTCCCTCTTTCATGGGGATGGGAAACATTGCTAGATTTACTGCTCAGTGTAAAGAATTGGGTAATAATGGGTTCATTAAGTTGAAATTATTCTCTAATTCCTTGACCGGAACTGCCTTCTTATGGTATTCTAATTTGACACCAGAGTCAGTTCCAAATTGGCTAAGGATGGAAGAATTATTTCATGTACAGTTTTACCAAACTGAGCCTGAAGTCACTATGGCTGATTTAGCAAGGCTGAAACAAAAACATGATGAAAATGCTGCCCAGTTCATTGCTAGGTTCAAATGCAAACAAATGCAAACTTCAATTACCAGAAGTTGGGTTTGTCAGAATAGCACAGGATGGCCTAAGTAGAGAACTTAGAAAGAAGTTCGATTCTACTGAATTTACTTACAAAGCATCTAGATATGAATCTTTGTTAGAAGAAGATGTTGACAGGAATAATTCTTCCTATTCAACTTATTATAAGGATCCTACTTATGAAATCGATATTGCTGAAATTGTTGAACATGATCCTTGTGTGTGTGAATGTCTGGTTCGAAAAGATTCTTCTATAGCACCAATGAATAATAAGAAAGCAACTAGCAAAATATATTCATTTGATGTTTCTAAATCAGATGAAATCTTTGATTACCTTTTAAAGAAGAAGTTTATCAAGCTTCCTAAAAATGTTAAACTTCCAACCTTGGAAAAAACAAAAGGAAAGAATTATTGTAAATGACATGCTTCTTGGACTCATTCAACAAAAAATTGTAATGTTTTCTGTGACCGGATTCAAGAGCAGATTAAAAAAGGAAGGATCATGTTTCCAAATAAGACTATGGGAATAGATACAGATCTATTTCCAAAGATTGAAGAAGTAACTGCTAACACCAATGTGCCAATATCTTAGGCCAAAACTGTTCAAGAAATGTTGCAGAACAAGCAGGTGCATGTTGAAATGAACTCTGTGCAATTTGGTAAAAGAAGACCAAAAGTTGGTCAACTTTAAAGTGATTCGTACAGAAGCAACAAACCAAAGTATGCATCAGAAAGTTCATCCCAAAAGAGATTCAAGCAGTCTCATCTTCTTATGCTTGAAGCTTCTTTTTTGGAATGCTTATGCATGGAATGTAGAGCCAATTACTTGGTTTTCAAAGATTTGGATCGACAAGGGGTTGATTTCTTTCCAAAAAGGATGGAAAAAAAGGCTTTGGATCAGAATAATGAAAGAAAACCCTGGGTAAGCACAAATTTTGGAAAAAATGAGAAACCTTGGTTGGTTTCCAAAAGAAATGTGCCTTCTAGTCCAGTTCCACCAGCTTCGAAGAGAGATTATCCTCCTTTGAAGAAGGTTAACACTGGAAAGGCCCCAATGGGTCAGGAGAATGAAGGACAAGGGGAACAATCTACCTTGGTAAAAGGGGTTCTTGATTGGTTTATGAAGAAAGTCAAACCAGAGCTCTTCCAAGGATATAAGACTCCTTCTAAAGTTGGAAATAAAATGGTCAAACCTCCAAGCTCTCCTATTGGTCAATGGATAGTAGTTAGAGATCCAAAGACCAAAACACCTCAAATGATTCCTATGCTGACACGAACTCAGAAGAGGAAACCGCAAAGGAGGTATACTAGTTTCCAAATGGAAGAATATGCATCTAAGGAAAATCTTAATGGTGGTGATAAGTTCAACCCAAGGTTTAACAGACTTCGAAGAGAAGATTCTGAAGAATCTCTTCAAAGAGGGTTTACTCAATCAGAAAAGGAAACAGTGGAAAGTTTGGCTGCTAGAATGGACAGTGAAGTACCCCAAAATAGCCCAGCTTCACCAAATTCCTTGGCAAGCTATCAATTTGGCTTACTAGAAGCCATGATAGTGGAACAGAAAGAAGGTGAAGGAATGAATTCATCTCTTGTTGAAACATGTTCCCCTATGGAAACTTCTGCAATGGAAGTTTCTGAAAAAATGAACATAGCAGAAGATGTATCAGGGTTACCAGGTCAAGAGAAAAGGACCATTCAGTTTGAAACTTTGCCTGAAGTACATATTAATATGGTTTCTCCTTCATTCATTAACTTTGGACCGTTTGGACCAGATTGCTCACCAGTTCGAAGGGCACGACAATCAACTGCAGTCCCTATGGAGATTATTGAGGTATCAAGTGATGATGAATATGATCTTACATATGATAATGGTTGGAATGATGGTTGGGGAGCTTTAATTTCTAAGATTCAAAAGGAGGAAGAAAAAGAGGAGCTTATGATTATGGTTAATGCAATGGAGGAACCAGAAGTGACATCTAAGGACAGAGCGATTTTTGTTCCAGAAACAGAAACAATTTCTGAGTATCCTTTGATTGTTGATTTGAGTTGTGCTGACATTTCTTATCCTTTTAGGTCACCTTCAAATGATATGAGACACCATTTGAAACCATTATACATATCTGCATTATTTGATGGGATTTTGTTAAACAGAGTTTTGGTTGATAATGGTGCAGCAGTGAATATTCTGCCATCTAGAACCTTGAAAAAGTTGGGGAAAGAAAAGGTTCGATTGATCCCAACAAGCACATCTATTGCCGGGTTCACCGGTGAAAGTCAAAGTTCTAAAGGAATTGTTTCTATACGCCTGAAAGTTGGCCAAGTAGAAACTGATACAGCTTTCTTTGTGGTGGATACTTTTGCAAGTAAGTATAATGCTTTACTTGGTAGGGATTGGATTCATGTCAATGGTTGTATTCCATCTTCAATGCATCAAGCCTTGGTGATTGTGAAGTATGAAAATGGGAAAGAAGTGGGGGTCGAAGAAGTAAAAGCAGACCCACATCCCTTCAGTACTTCAACAAATTGCACAGAGGCTGAAATGTATAAACTTGAAATCATTCCTCTAAGTGAAATTACACAACCTGCCACCCCTCTATCCAATGTATTGGAAATTGGAGAATTGGCAGAGTTAAAATCTAGGCTTAAGCAAGCAGTTGATTATGAATTAGACAATCCACCAGATGAAGCTGCTTGGATGTGAGTCCAAGACAGAGTTTGAAGAAGCCAACTCATTGGCTTTAGTTAAGTTTATGGCTCTAGAAATAGAGCAGAAGTTACAAGAAACAAATGATTGGGAAGAATTATTGGCTGAGAAATCTGACTGGGAGTTGAAGCCAATCGAATTCGAAAAAGCCTTTATAGGCCATGTTGATTCCCAAGATCCTTTAGAAGAAGTGGACTTGGGGGAAGGAATTGTTCCAAACACTGTGCAAATCAACAAAGAACTGGATGTTGTTTCAAAGGCCAAGTTGATTACAATGCTCAAAGAGAACAAAGAGTGCTTTGCTTGGAGTTATAAATAATTGACAGGTTTGAGTAGAGATTTGGTTGAGCATAGATTGCCTATTAAACCTAATTGCAAACCTTTCAAACAACTTCCAAGAAAAATGTCTCCTGAAACCATATCATTGGTTAAAAAGGAAATTCAAAACCTTTTAAATGCTGGTTTTATTAGAAGAGCTAGATACGTAGAATGGCTATCAAATATTGTTCCTATTATCAAGAAAAATAGGAAGATTAGGGTTTGCATTGATTTCAGAAACTTGAACACTACAACCCCTAAAGATGAATAACCAATGCCTGTAGTAGACATGCTTAAACAATAATCTCCAGAAAGGTTTAATCATTAAGGACCATGTTTTCAAAGGCATTTTGAGTACCAGTAACATCAACCATGGTTGGGTCGAGTTTAAAAGAGATAGAAATAGGTTTAGAAAGAGAATTGGTGATTGATTTTACTAGTGATTGAGTTCTTTTATAGATTAAAATTTTGAGTTTGAAACGATTCAAATTCTTGTGAGTGGAAAACGTGGGTATTAACTGCCCATTACCCATAAATCCCTCATGGGGAACGTAAGACTTAATCGTAACTCTATCATTGGAAGTGACAAGAACTGCCAATAAACTTCCGCTTTTGAAATTTACAGGAATTCAAAGCGGCAAAAGCACATTAACACTTATTCACATTACTTGAACAACGATGTTAAAGTGGGGGGTATGTTTACATATAAAATTAACAAATCCAATAATCGATTGACACGTAACTAATTATGCAAAATATTGGCAAATAACTGTTAATGTAGATACATTGGATTAATGGAATAAAGTTGAGAAAATACGGTGTCGTATTGTTTCTCAATATTAAAAGGCAGTTATTAACAGTTATGAGTTATTGCTGCTATAAAAGATGGACTTCGAAGCCATGATTTTAACTGCTAAGTGCATAGAGTCCACGTGTAAACTTGTGATACAAGGCAATTGGCAGTTAGAACACGTGGAGTACGTCTTGAAAGACAGTTATCTCCGTAAAATGTAATCGATTGGGTTAGTTCGAGCAACGGTGCAGATTCAATGAGAAGCTTTTGGAAAGGACCATTCACAAGAATTCAAATTCGGACATGGAAGAGGGAAGAAACTGCCAATTCAAAGTGTGAAAAATGGAGTTTGAAGCAAGCCAAATTCAAAATCATTGAGCGGCAAGTTCAACTAGCAAGCAGCATCTATAAATAGAAAAGATTGAAGAGTGAAAACCCCCGGACAAATCTTTAACAAACAGCCATCAAACAAAATGATGCTTGGTTTGTTTATTGGCAAGTAGTTTAAGAGTTCGAACTCAGTTCGAAGTAGATTAGGAAGTAGTTAGGATTAATCTTGGTTGTTCTTGTAACAATCATTTGTTCGAAGTTCTTGTCACCTTGTATTTGAAGTTGAAGGCAATTTCGAAGTAAGTTTACCTTTGATTTATCAAGCGAAGTACCTTGTTTCTTTGTTGTTCTTTAATTTTCTAAGTATATTGGTTTACATTTCTTCACTTTGAAAGAAAAATCCTCTTAATTGAGGTAATTGAACCATTAAAACACAATCGTCTGATTAGATTTGGTTTTTCCAAAGTTAATCTGAGGGAGGAGATTGAAACTCTCTTTGGCACGCTCGCACTCAATTATTTTCCATTGCAAAGAAGTAAAGAACCAAACACATACACTTACAAAAGTTAACAAGTTTTTTTTTTTATAAAAGTTGCGATTTTTTTTTTTTTAGAAGTTACGAGACACGCCAAAATGTTACGAATTATAGAAAATATTACGAATCATATTGCTGAAAAGTTACAAAAAACTAAAAAATGTTACGATTGCCAATGAGGTGACACAATCTGGATCATCCAATAGGTGTATATGGTACATCACTTTAATAGGTGTGTATTGTAGCCATTTCTTTTTTAACACCTCCACCAAAAAAGACCAGCTAATCTTGTCATAAGCTTTATTCATGTCAAGTTTGAGAGCAAACACCACCTTACTCCCCACCTTCTTATGACAAATAAACTCCATAAACTCATGCGCCATAAGGATATTATCAACAACATGCCTCCCTGGGAGAATGCCCATTCTAAAACTCATAAATTAAATGATCCAAAACTCTCCACAATAGATTAACTAACACATGCCGTTGCATTGGCTAATAATCTGACTATTGAAACCCCAATCAGCTGATTCTCTTCTGATTATTGAAACTCCAATCATCTGACTCCTTGTGGAGTAGGTTTTCATTGCCAAACTACGTAAAATCTCTATGTTTCTTTGTGATTGCTTTCTCTCTCTCTCTCTTCTCTAGTTTGTTCAAGTACATAACTTAAATCGTATCCGTTTTCTATGTTTGTTAATGATTCTGCACAACAATTGTATATATGGACCCTTGACAACTTCAGTATTTGAAAGACTAGAACTTGAATCCAGAATTTCGAATTGAACATGTAAGAGGACAATACTGCTAATTGACATCAATGAAGAACAAATAGGTTGAACTTGAGGGGGGAAAAAAGGTATGATAAGAGCATCTCTAGTGGACTATCTAAATATTTGCTAAAGTGTACACCTAAGCACATATGAGACCCTATTTTGTGTGCTAAGAACTTAGTTAACTAGCTAATGAAGAATCCACTTTAGTGAACTACTTATATGTATATTCAATAAATTTAAGTCTTTCCTTTCTCTCTCCTCGCTCTCTCTCTCTCCTCTTTCTCTCTCCTCCTTCCCTTCCCTTCTCTCTCTCTCTCCTTAAGTCTCTCCCCAAATTTAGGTAGTGACTTGGGGCACTTAAGAGAGTAAGGGGTGACACCTAGAATTTTAGGGAGTCATTTTTTGTCCACTAGAGACTTTTTTTTGAGTTTTTCTTAGCTAACTAGTTAGGGCACTTTAGGATACTCTTTTAGGTAGTCTACTAGATATGCCCTAATGGTTGTCCATTTTTATTTTTTTGGGAAATTAGAAACATATATTCAAAACCAAATAGTACATTGGACCCAAGTGGTCTGAACAGCAACAACAACAAAAAAATCACCAAAACTAAACAGGCGTAGAAATCGATCCGCTTGTGGAAGTGGCTGAAGGAATTAAGTGATATCATCACAACCATTGACGCACAACACCCTTTCGCCCCACCGCAGTTGCTGCTATATATCAGGTGTCGCCACCTTTGCTGTTGAAAAATTCACGGATCCGTCACCAAACCTAATCGGGTCCAAAAGCCAAAAAACTAGATCTAAACAAGATCTGGGTCACCGAGGCTGTCTATTTAAAACTGTTGACCACTGAGATCACTATGATTCGATATTTCTATGATCGATTTCTTTTTGATCAGTACGAAGTTTGAATTTTATTATCGAAATTTTTGTTTGTGGCAGGTTATTATAATATTTTTTGTCTTTCACAAAAAACAAGAAAGTATAAATATTTAGGTGTCTGAATTTAATTTATCAAATAATAATTATGTTTCAGTATCCTTTTAATTAGTTGACACGATCCGTTGCGTCCCCGCCGGCGGGGGGGGGGGGGGGGGGGGGGGGGGGGTGGTGCGGAACATAGACAGCGCTAGTGGCGGCAAAAAGATTTATTCTATCGAGCTGTGAATCCACTCTCTCTTCTTTGTACTTTTTATCAATTGTTCGTGGGAAAACACAATTGTTCGTGGGAAAAACACTACGGAGCAATGAAAACTTTTCCCCAAATCTTCTCAGAAAAAGAAATGTGGTTGTAATTCACTTATAGTGCACAACATACACAGTACACTAAGTAAATCACAACCACACATTTTATTCTTAGAAAAAGATTTTGAGAAAACTTTTCATATTTCATATCAAACCTCATTGTTTGTGATCTCATTACCTTTGCTTGTGAATCAATTTGTGAATTTGTTTATTCTAATTTTTTAGCATCAAGCCCACGTTACCGACGAGATTACAAGACTGCCTGTCAAACCAACGAGATTACAACACACGTAAATAAACTAGTAAAAACTACGTTAAACCATAGAAATGTTTTTGTCGTTAATTTTAAATGCAACATGAATTAGCATCTCTTGATACATATCTAACACAAATAGATACAAATCCAAGTCTGTTTTCCGAAAAATATGATTTCCATCAATTTGAAGAACAAGTATATATATATACTTGTAGAACGGGATCCTATGTTATTTGGCCTTAATGCGTCCCGTGCATTCCATGGGTCTTTTTTTTTGATTATATATGGACCCTTACAACCTCAAATTAACACACCCTTTTTTGTTTGAAATTAATCTTACCCTTTATTTGAAAGACTAGAACAAACTGTAAATTGTCATTAATAAAGACAAAATAGTGTGAACGTAAAATAAATAAAAAATGTGAAAATGGCTATCCATTTGTCTTGAAGAAATCAGGGGAAAAAAATACTTCATATAGCCAAACAGTACATATGACCCAAATGGTCCAAACAACAACCAGAAAAACCACAACAACAGATAACAAAACAAAAATTCGCCAAAACTAATCAGCCGTAATGTTGGAGACCACCAATTCGCTCTTGGATGTCGTTGGGAGCAAGTAGGTGATATCATCAAGGCCACTAAAGCACAACGCCCCTTCATCCCACCGCAATTGTTATTGTCAAGTGTCATCACCGCTTTTGCTAGAGAACTCATGGATCCATTGCCAAATTGATCGGATCCAAGGGCCAAATAACCTAGATCTAAACTAGGATGGATACACTAGTTAATTTATTGTCTTTGTTTTCTTTATTATCAATGAAATCGTCTATCTTTTTGAGAAATAAAAAATAAAAAAAATAACCAACCAGATCTAAACTAGATATGGATCACCGAGGCTGCCAATTTAAAACTGTTAGACCATAGAGATCACTGTGACCCTATGAGCGACCCTATATGTGTTGTACTAAATTCGATTTTTTTTATCAGTACTAAGTTTGAATTTTGTATCAAAAGTTTTGCTAGTGTATGTTAGTACTCCATCTATCACATGTTTTAGTATTTACATTTTTATTTTGGACTATTCCTTAATAAGTGTGTGTTTTAAAAAGTTACTAACCTAGTTTTCCAAAAAAATTTAGCAACCTGGTTGCTAAAATCATGTTGATTTTAGCAAATGAGTTCACCAAGTGCTAAAATCATGATATTTTAAATCAAAAAATGAATTGGTTCCGGGTATCGTTTTTCGATTTTTTTCCCACCAAATTAAAGTACTCCTCGTGTAATTTAATTCGGTGTGAAAAATTCAAAAAATAATACACGGAAACACTTAATTTGAAATACCATGATTTTAGCAACTGGGTTGCTAAAAGCTTTTGGAAAACTAGGCTAGTAGGTAAAATTTTGTACAATTATCATTTTTCTGTTTCAAAAAGTTAGTGGGTAAAAAGTTAATGAGTAAAAGTGGAAGATAAAATTGGACACTAAAGGGTAAAAATTTACGTGAAAAGTGTAAAGTGTATATAAAATTTGATATAAAAGATGTAAGGATGATGTTTTATTTAATATGTTGGATTTACGAAACAACACACTTAAAAAGGGATGGAGGGAGTAGTACTATTTTTTTTTCTTGCACAAAAAACAAGAAATAAAAAAATGTTTAGGTGTCTTAATTTATTAAGCAAGTAGGAGTAATAAATTATGTTTGAGAAAAGGGCTATGTATTGAGAGAAATGATAAAGTCAAATGTTATTAGTTACGCCTTGTTTGTGATAGGATTTTAGGGGAAATTCCATAAAGTTGATTTTATGGCATTCTTCATTCCGGATTTCCTATAAAATCAAGGTGTTAAAATGAAAAATTGGGTTGATTTTTTTTCGCCTTTTGGCTTTTAATCCTAGTTTACTAAAATGGGAATCCCATAAAATCAAGTAGGTGATTTTAGCAAATGAGGAAATCAAGCGCTAAAATCAACCAATTTTCATTTGCTAAAATGGGTTGATTTTATGGGTTCCCCATTTTAGCAAATGGGAAACCATGCAACTAGTTTTCCGTTTGATTTTAGCAACTGGTTGCTAAAATCAACTACTCCCTCCGTTCCTAAATAAGAGCCCCACTTTCTCTCTCTTGTCATTTTTCAAATAAAAAAATAAAGTACTTCCGTATATCATTTCTTGAATTTTTTCGCACCAAATTAAAGTACTCGTCGAGTACTTTAATTTGGTGCGAAAAATTTCAAAAAATGATACACGGAAGTAATTCATCTTTTGATTTGAAAAATGGTACGATTTTTCGTAGTGGACTCTTAATTTGGAACGGAGGGAGTATGATTTTAGCAAATGAGTTCACCAGGTACTAAAATCATGGTTGATTTTAGCTTAAAATCAACCATGATATTAGTATCTGGTGCTAAAATCAACCATGATTTTAGCAACTGGGTTGCTAAAATAAAACGTAAAACTCAGTTGTTGATGTATTGTGAATGAATAACCTGTCTTGGGAATCGAAATACACTGATTTTTTGGCTTTTTGTGTTAAGTACGACAGTATGTGACTTTACTCGAATTTGGTATCTTTTAGTACTACAAGTTTTAATAAGTTGATACGATTGGATGGTTGCGGAACATAAGCAGCTCTAGTGGAAGAAAAATAAAATATTCTTTCGAGTTTTTAACCCATGCACTCTCTTTTAATTTTACTTTCATTAAATGTTCTTAATTCCATGAATCAATATGTGAAATTTGTTTAGCCTAAATGTGTTTTTTACTCACGCTAATCTCCGCTGAGTCGCTGACTAAGGGCAGCCTTATTAGGCGACTAAAAAAAAACAACACCAAATTTAACCTCAAAAACCCCTTTTATAAATTTTAGCAAGTCACTTTTCAAAAAACTCACAAAATCAGACTTTCTATTTTAATTTTACTCCCAAATAAACTATTGTTTCCCAAATAAATTATTGTTTGGCAGGGGGAGGTGAGTATGGGGGTGGAAAGTTTGCCCCCCAAACGGTAATAATAAACAATTGGTTAACTTGTGAATAGTGACGACTCAAAACTGATGTTTTACTGTAGCAAAACTACAAATTTTGTAAACTGATGAATTATTTGTTGAAGCTGATTTTGGGGTCTTTTTTGGCCTTTAACTCATCAAATTAACTATCAAAGGGATTTAGGTCCCCTGATATTGATATTGATGCTCTAAGAGGCCAATATTGTGTAAAATGCGCATCGTATCTGAAAAAGTACTCTATATTGATATCTACGGACTTGTATTGATATTCGTGATATAAATATCAACTTATTTTACTTTATGTGTCGATTATCCACCACCTCATACTGTGGTTAGAAAATCCGTTGCAGTAATATAGCGCTCGTTTATTTAACGAGACTAATACCAATAGTGATGCGATAACTGATATCTATCATGCTCTATTTATTATATATCCTAGGTTTTAAACACTAACATATTCAAACTGGATTTGGAGGCCCTACTGTGCACTAGGTGCATGGCACCGTGCAATGCACTTATCCGGTTTTCCGTTGCAAAAATGCACGGCTCGGATAAAATTCAACTCCAGCAGGAACCCATCCCGGAGTCATAATTTGCACTCCATGGATCAATATAAAAAGCTTTGATTTCGTAATTAAGAAGAAATAAAAATTTGACACTTTGGTTCTTCTAATTTTTATGGCGCGTTTGCGAATAATTTCAATATTAAATCTTTGAGAAATCATTTATTCCATTTGTAGATAATAGTAGTATAATTTCAAGATTAAATCTTATTTGTAAAGTTGTTTGCGTACATTGTGATTTAATGTTACATGATGATACTATGTTAGAGTAAAATTTGTGATAGAATTAAATAAATTTGGGTAATATCTTGAATTTTTTCCAACGGGGTCGCGGATCCTGCTGGCTCTGTTAATACCTCCGGCCACTATTCACTCATGTCCTAGATTTCAATTTCAAAAGGAGATTCCAAAGTTTCGATAAAATAATTAAGGAAGGCCATGTGGGCATTTTAGAAGTATTTTTAAACGGCAACAACAAAGCCCACATGGATTGTAGTAACTAATGAGTTGTGAGACCAAAACACCCTTTCGTTCCCCTTCTCTCTATTTTCATTTCTACCCCCC
This sequence comes from Vaccinium darrowii, assembly GCA_020921065.1. Lineage (NCBI taxonomy): Eukaryota > Viridiplantae > Streptophyta > Magnoliopsida > Ericales > Ericaceae > Vaccinium > Vaccinium darrowii. The sequence goes on along the minus strand of CM037159.1, from coordinate 11,576,037 downwards.
TTTCTTGGCCTTTTTAACAAGGAGCAGGAGTGCAAGTATTAAAAAGTGAGATTATTTACCATTCCTTTAAAATATAAAGTCAGCACGATTTGCCCTTTTGTACCTTTCATGTTTTTTCTCCTTCTTTGTTCTACTAGTGCATGAATGATGAAATTTTCCATCCTAATTCATTACTAATTCATGGATAGGTATGCTGAGCATGGATCGGATTGGTACCTTTCTATTTGTACATCAAGAACCAAACCACCATTTTACGGAATAATTTTGAGAAATAAATCGATCCGCAAAATGCATTAAAACATTCCAATCCAAACAAATATAATATAGCTCGGTTCAAGTTTCTAACCATGATTTTATTGAATTCGAGATACTTTGTGTATAAAGCATGTGAGGCAAGGTTTGGAAAAAAATTTAAATTTTTATTTTTAACAAATTCATTAAAATCACCATAAATCACTAAAATAAATTAAAAAATTCAATGATATATAGTCTCATGATCACTAATAAACTGTGTCCTAATTATGGAACCGGGTGGGTGCCGTGCACTACCGGCCGTCTGATGCCAGATGGACGGTCTAGATTTTATCCCGTTGCACGCGCCAATGAACGGATAAGATACAAAGGGGCGGAGATCAAATCTGGGCCGTCCATCCGGACATCGGACGGCCCGTAGTGCACCGCATGGTGCACGACACCCCCTGGATTCCCCTATTTATAGAGGATGAAATTAGTATATCATCATCGAGTTTATTATTATCTAGTGTTTTCCACATAAAGTATCAATTCAATATAATATATAAAATTACGGTTCGGATTGGTTTGGAACGGTTTTAAAGTGTGAGTATAAGTCCGCAAACAAACCCATGTCCATTTGATTCGGTTTTTCATTTTACAAATGGGAGCCAAATTGCTCTACTATAAAGCTGAAACAAATCGGCGGCCTGCTTGGATTGGTTTGATTCAGACTGGATACGTGGTTTGCCGGTTATTTTCCTCACCCTACTAATAGGAAAAATAAATAGGAAAAATAAGAGGGAAGAAAAATGAAAGATTAAAGCATCTTTAATGTCGACTTTATTTTGTAAAAACTATGATAAAAAATTTACGACAATTTTTTGTATGGTAGATTAGGCATTTACATATTCCTTTTATTTTCCAGAATACATAAAATATTGAAAAACAACATAAGATAATTATCAAAATATATGATGCATCAGTAATTCTATAAGTTCGTGCAGAGTATGTATAAAACTCAAGACTATTTTTATTTGAACATTAAATTGCAGGAAAAAACAAAGTTATTTAAACAGTGTCGAATGATAAGTTACAGTGTTACACTGACTTCTTTCATAAAAAGTCATCTCTGACATTTCTACAAAATTATGTTAAGTGTAGAATGATAAGTTACACTGACATTTCAACAAAATTATGTTTCAACTCCATGGATTACACTGACCTCTTTCAATAAAATTATGTTACAGTGTGACAAAATTCATCACTGACATTTAAAAAAAAAAAATTCTAAACAATTGTAGTCCAAACAAAATTATTTTGAATGCTACCCATGTTTCTAAGCACTCCTAACGGCTTTTCCTAGGCTTTTTGGATGATGGTTGTATGCTCGTATCCTCCTCCTCCTCTTCTTCCTTGTCGTCATCATCATTTTCGACATCAATTTTGGAACGTCGCAGCTATCAGTGAGAGAGATCGATCCCATTCATTTGTTTTTAATTTAGCTAATGGCTTGATGAGGTGGACTGTATCTCACCCCTCCTCGAGCAGCATCAACCCCTCTCGCAGCTTTACTAGATTCAAATGTAATGATCTGTAACTTTACAAACTTAAAATCAACAGAAAACAAAACAAAAAATGAAAATCAAAATGCCGGTTAAAATGAGTATTTTCTTCAATGAAAATTAAGGATTGAAAGAGTACAAACAGTAGCATGCAATTGACCTTATGAGCAGACTTGGTGCTTGGGCTGTCCATGATTTGTATATGAGTTATAAGATCACTATAACTAAACTAGAACAGCATGTGCATATATTGAACATGTGGAGGTCAATTGCATGCTCCGGAAAAAAACAATTGATAGCTCAAACTAAAAGCAATTGATAACTCAAAGGAACAATCATGCCCAAATTTCTTCTTTTCATTCATGTGGATACTGTATCAAGAAACAACCAAAGCTAATAGTTATAAACTAAAGGTATAGGGTAAGAGCGAAAGCAGTCCATCAAGAAAATCCAAAACAAACATTTCAGCAGCAACATTACATGATATTCCAAGATTACGTTTGTCGGTGAGACTAAAATATATAGAGCTAAGGAAGATCCATTACAAACAACAAAAATTATGTCCGGCAGCTGGGCATTCAACATTAATATAAAACCCTAGTTTACCTAGGTTTATAGATTTGCTATGTTTTAGTCTTCTTAAAAAATCAGATCACCAATCAAAAACTTAATCTATCATACAACTAAAACAAACAATGAAAGAACACCAAGATATACGTGGAAAACTCTAAATGGGTAAAAAACCACGGGAAGGAATCAAAAACACTATATTCAATGTGTAGTTACAAGCAATCTTACCTACGATTAGAATCCTCACAATCGAGCATGAGATCTACTTGCCGAATCCACGTTCACCACGCCCAGTGCTTTGACTGCCGCTGCCTTGAATCCACAAGCTTTCCGTTTGCCTCCCGGAATCCACCGAAGGACTTTTCTCAAACTTCTTGTTTATGATGAAATAACTCTTAAAACCTCTTGGAGGTGTATTTCCCATTCAGTGATACATATATTGTATTTGTACTCCAAGATCCAAAACAAAGAACCTCTTGAAGATGATTGTTTAGCCCAAAGAATCATTCGATACTTGCAAGTCTTCGAGATGCACAAACCCTAGCCCCCGAAAGTGATGAGAGATGGAAATATTTGTGTTAGGGTTCTTATCACCACAACTCTCTAGTTTTTCTACTTAATGGTTATGTATTTATAGCTGCTGAATAGGGCATTTTTGCTAGCTGTTTTGCTCGAGCCAAATATCCCACAAAAATCAATCAAAATGTTTTGCTAGTAGAGAACTTTGAAATGCTTGAGCAAACCTTGTAGCATCCAACTTTTCTTCAAAATGATCAATCCGTCTTGACTAAAAGCTACCGCACTCAAATAAAAATACATATTGAAATGATTCATTTTCCACACCTATAACAAACACTCTAAAAATAAATACCGAAGATTACAGTGCCAGAAAAATACAATACAGGACAATGTATATGTTTTAGGCATGGATTTGCCAAACCAAAGGAAGCTCGGCCTATTGGGCTTACGATTAAGGTCCAAAGGAAATACACAAGTTCCATATCAAAATGCTCATTACTGTCCCATTTCTATTTGCTCACATTTTGTGTACATGTCCCGAAGATACAACAAAATAAAGGAATGTAATCTCCATTACTAGACCAGCAAGATACAGCAGCACCACCAGTCTCCAAAACTAGACCAGCAAGATACGGCAGCAAAACTAATACAAGCAGCAACAAAACATGAAGAAATAAAGAAAAAATTGCAGCCCCTAGCCATTAACAAAACAAATAATTTGACAAGAAAATGGAGAATTAGGAGTAGTGGCTGTTTTGCCCATGGAATTCCACGCTGAGGGTTGAGTCTTGACCAAAGAGAATTAGGGACAATGACTAATTTGGTCAAGGAATTCCACTATTTTCTTACAGGAGATCTTCAGCAGAAAAATTCGGAAAGGAAAATTGAAACAGAAAAGGATTGAAAAAAGGTTGGGATTTCCCAAAGCTAAGAAGAAGGGTCATCGAAAACTAAAAAAAAGCGTTATTTTCAGATCTGCTATAGCTACTGCTGCATTATCTGTTTCTTCTGATAACATTAACAGGATTCATCTTAATACGGCTCAGGCTTCTCGGTCTATTAGCAAGATCTTGGGTGAAGATTTTTTGGGGGATGATGATGAGATCATAAGTAGTTTTTCTGTTGCAAGCTAAGTTGTTGGTGGTGGTGTTTGTTTTGAGGCGGTTCTGTTGGTTTTTTTGGGGGGTTTTCTTGTGGGGGGGTTTTGGTTGGCTTCTTGCCAACTTTAGGTTGTGATTTCCCTTTTGGTTCCTTGCAGCTTGTGTCTTTTGGTGTGGGGGGAGTCTTCTCTGTGGATCTTCCCTTCTTTCATCGTTAAGGCCTTGTTCTAGGATCCTTTTAATCTTTGTAATTCGTTTTCAAAGGTTAATAAAATTTTTGTTGTTCAAAAAAAAAAAAAAAGAAAAACACCTTTTTAAGTGTCAAGTCTTTACAGTTGGCCGACCCCTTGAATTCTTTTGAAAACGTCAAAACCATAGTAAAAGTCAAAACCATTTTTATTAACGCTCCCAGTGCTAAAGTTCCAGTTATAAAAAATACAGAAGGTTTTTTTTGTTCTAATAACTGAAAGTAGTTGTAAGAGTAGTTCCAGAAATTTCCATCACTTAATCATCTTCACTTGTGAGTGAAACCAATAATAAATTCCTCTTTCGAATAGAACAGCACGTTCGCGACAAAGAACACAACTTCAGATCAGAAATGCAAGCAAAATCGTACACATAGTTGAAATCCAGACACCTCTCGAGAAAACGAGAGAGAGAGAGAGAGAGAGAGAGAGAGAGAGAGAGAGAGAGAGAGAGAGAGAGAGAGAGAGAGAGAGAGAGAGAGACCTTGGTTGAAGTGATTTCGAGTTCCAGTTCGTCTGAAACCGAAATTGGTTTTCGAAACCCTAGTTATTTAGAATATAAACGTAACGCAGAGACAGAAAATGAGGGGGGGGGGGGGGGAGAGAGAGAGAGAGAGAGAGAGAGAGAGAGAGAGAGAGAGAGAGAGAGAGAGAGAGAGAGAGGTATCGGACCTTGGTTTCACGATTTTGGCAATTGTCTTCTTCTTGTTCGAAGAAATCGTCTCCAGATGATGAAAGGGAGAAATCGATTTGTGAAGAGATAAGGGAAAGGCTTTTAACCTGTTTTATTCTTTTGACCCGCGAATTAAAGAAACCTTGGTTTTAACTCGTGCTTGAGATCCGCGAACTCTTCTTTAAAATTTGGGCCCTTGAATCTCATCCAAGGGCTGATATGCTTTGGTCCGCATCTAACCTAGTATAAGGGTCCCTTATGTGAAGGATGTTGTGTGTGTATATATATATATATATATATATATATACACACTATCATGATCTCCTAAGGACTCCCTCATGGATCTCCTCTGTGAGGACCACCCATTTTTTATTTTCCGGATCAAATTTTGACAATCCAAACCGGTCAATGTGTTTAAAACATATTTTCCAGGGCCAACACTTAGAATTGCCAAAAAAAATACCTGAAAGGGTTTCATCCAAGAAACTTTTTATAATAACCCTACATATATAGTTTATCAAAAAATGCTCGAATGAAGCCCTTCCGGGTATTTTTTTTGGCGATTCCTCACGGTGACCCTTAAAAACACGATTTACACACATTGAGCGGTTCTTACGGAATTTCTGTGAGAGAGTCCTCATTAGATCATGATCCTACACACACACACACACACACACACACAATTCGTATTAGGTAAAGGATCTCGCACTTTACTTGGGTAAAGGATCTCGCACTTTGATTAGGTGCGGACCTCATTGCTCCATATTGATTTTTTTTTATCTAAACCGTTCAATATGTTTAAAACGTGTTTTTATGAAAAACTGCTCAGATCAAAGCTCTTTCCGGTCAATTTTTTGGGTGATTCCCCATGGGACCCTTAAAACCATGTTTTAAATACATTGAACGGTTTAGATCTCAAAATTCGATTGAGAAATGGGAGGGTCCGCATATAAGCAAAGTGAGGCATCCATTATTAGATCATTGGGGTGAGTGTGTGTGTGTGTGTGTGTGTATAGTCTGGTTCAAGTAAGGGATCCCGTACACAGCTACTGTGCGGACATCATATTTTCCGGTTAAAGTTTGATAATCTTATATACAATTTTATGAAAAACTACTCGAATCAAGCCCTTTTCAATCATTTTTATTTTTTTATTTTTTGCTAATTTCTCGTGAGGATCCTTAGGTAATTTTTTTAAACACATTGAATGGTTTGGGTCATCAAAATATGATCAGAAGAGTGGAGGTCCACATAGAAGAAAAGTAAGGGATCCTTTACTTGATCCGTGGGGTATATATATATCTATAGAACATATCCTATGAGGGCTCCCTCACAAAAAAAGTGCGGGAAAACAGTTGTGAGTTGTTGGATCCTATACCCTTCACGCGATTCAATAGCTCACAACTGTTTTCCCGCATTTTTTTTTGTGAGGGAGCCCTCATAGGAAACTTCTTGTATATATATACACTCCTCTTTTGACACCCCATCTCAGCCCTTGAAACCAAGGGCTAAGATTAAAAATTAAAAGAACCCTCTTTCTCCTTCTCATAACGCTGATCCCTCACCTTCTCCCTAAAATCACGCCTCCGTACCTGAAGCTCCATGGCCGAACTCCTTCCTCCAGTCCCCTGACTCCCGCTGACACCAACGAAGCTCTCCACCTCCAACGACTACGATGACCAACGTTCTCGTTCTCCCTCTCTCACCCTCATCAGGATAGTAGTCTCTTTAATTTCTCTCAATCTCTCGAAGAGCCACTACCTATTTAAGAGGAAATCGAAGAAGAAATAGAGAACAACCATGGTATAAAAAAATGGGTTATCGCAATTCTTAAATGCATTGAACAGCTTTCTACGGTTGCACCAAACCTGGGTCAAACATATTATTTTCTTCTCAATTTCTTATTCCTTTTAGCAGTGTAATTTTGTTCTTGTACGTTCGTTTTCTACTTTGATACTATCTTACATCTGTCATTTGCCATAAGACCACAAGAGGACATTGGACATGCAACAGTTGAAAAATCCAATAGCAACAAAAGCAAACTTTCCATTTTCCTTATCCAATTTTTGTTTATTTTCTCAGTATTAAACAAAATGTTTATACGCCCAAGAAAAGTTGCAGATTCTCCCCTTTCCACCCTTTTTTTAATTGCTTCCTTTTCCATGCTCTCTCTCTCTCTCTCACACACACACTAAAAAAGGGTTCTAAAAAAATTGTGGAAGGGTTAAAAACACCAACAAGGGTCAAATGAACAATTTCTATGGCCCATCTCACTGCAACTCTGTAATTTCACTACTTATTAGTAACTTGTGTTTGTGATTAAATGTATACTTCTGGTTTGTGTGTAGGGTGAACAATGGAAGAAAATTTTGAATCAGATTATGTCAAACTAGATGATACCGAGACTCCAAATAAAGTTGTGGAAGGGTTAAAAACACTGACAATTGGGATGTGTTTTGAGACAATTGAAGAAGCATGAAAGTACTATGAAGGTTATGGTCGAGAAAAAGGTTTTTGGATTCGTACAGGGCTTCAGGCAAACGACGAAACCGGTCAGATGAAGTGACTACTATACTCTTTGTTTGTGCAAAAGAGGGAAAATATGTTGCAAATGCGAATACTCAGAAGGAGGGTGTCGTGGAGGGGAATGATGAGAGGGAAGGAGATGAGAAAGTGATACCAAAGAAAAGAACAAGAAGTTGTTCAACCGTTAGATGTGGATGCAAGGCTCTTATGCGGATTGTGCATGACAAATGGAGTTGTAAATGGAAAGTAACAGTCTTCAACGACAATCATAACCACCAATTAGTGACACCATGTAAGAGGATGAAATTGAAGTCAAATCGACACATGCCCAAAGCAATTAAGGATCTGATTGAAGCATTTCATAGAGAAAATATGGAAATTTCTAAAGTTCCTTCAATTTTTGGTGATGAATACATTGGCTTTGATAATAGAGACTGCTATAATCAGTTGAGGAATGTATGGCATAGAGACCTAGATTTTGGGGGGGGGGGGGGGGGGGGGGGGGAGGGATGCACAATTAGTCCTCAACTACTTTACGAACAAACAAGCACAAAATCCACAATTTTTTTTTATGCAATTCAATGCGATGAAAGTGGGAGGGCAGTTAATTTTTTTAGGGTGGATTCGCGGTCTCGCATGGCGTATCATTATTTTGGAGATGTGGTCACATTTGACACAACATATCGAACAAACAAGTATGATATGCCTTTTGCACCATTTACAGGAGTAAACCATCACATGCAGTCAATACAGTATGGATGTGCACTTTTACAAGATGAGACAGAGGTGACATTTTTATGGTTGTTTCAGACATGGCTTGAAGCTATGGGAGGACGTCCTCCAACTTGTATCATCACTGACCAAGATTTGAGAATGAAAGGAGCTATTGCCAAAGTCTTCCCCAACACCCGTCATCGCCTATGCCTTTGGCATATTAAGAAGAAATTTGTTGAAAAGTTGTCACAAGTGTACTACAAGAAATCCAAGTTCAAGAACGATATGAAAAAATGTATCAAGGGGAATACAAGAAAGAGGAATTTGAAGAGAGATTGAGGGTATCGATGAAGGAAAATGGGTTAGAAAGCAACGAATGGCTTCAACAATTGTTTGATATTCGTGAATCATGGGCACCTGTTTATAATCGTGGCACATTCTCTACAGGTATGAATACTATCGGATGTAGTGAGGGTATCAATTCATTTTTTGATGGTTTTGTAACTTCAACAACAAATCTCAAAGAATTTGTTGTCAAGTATGAAAAAGCTTTGAAGAGGATTGTGAAAAGGGAAAATGATGAAGATTTTAAGTCCGAACACAAGTTTCAGATTGTTAATGACAATGATTTTTTTGTTGAAGCATGCGGCAAAAGTTTATACTAGAAATGTCTTCAACAAGTTCAAGAGCCAAATGAGTGAAGCCTTTCGTTACAAAGTTGAAGAGGTGCATGGGAAGTGCCAATAGATTTCAATCGTTCATAGTGAGGTCAAAAGATGATAAGCTTGAAACGTTTGACGTGACATTGGATTCACAAACCTATGAAGGTATGTGTGAATGCCAACATTTTGACTTTGTTGGGATATTGTGTGCACACATTTTGAAAGTGTTTGTCCGACTAGACATTGATGAAATACCGGACCATTTTATTCTTCCACAGTGGAGGCAAAAGGCCAACAAATTTAGGATAATTGATTCCAAAGGATTGGTGCATGACGATGGAAAAGAAGAATCCGAGGCATTAAGGCTTAGCCATATGTGTCAAGAATCTACAAAATTGGCTTGCATGGCTGCACCATCAAATGAGGCATACAGAATTTTCATTGAAACTATGAATGATTTATTCGGCAAGCTCCAAAAGGTTTCTTATGTGCCTCAAATTGATGTTGGTGAACAAACTATGTACATTGTATTGAGCCATCTCAGATATTGGTTTTGGATCCAAACATCTCACAAACTAAGGGTAGGAAAAAAGATGTAAAGGGAAAAGCTGCTAGTGGACAATCCGGAAGATTGAAAAGCGGTATTGAGATGTCTTTAAGGAAGAAGAAAAGAATGTGTCACATGTGCAAGTAGTTCGGACATGATAAGAGAATTTGTCCTTCAAATCCAATGAGAAAAACAAACAAAGGTAAGTCAATTGCAAATTTTCCTAACTGTCAATTTTATTTCCTAATTAGATGTTCTTATTTACTAATCTTATTTTTTCCTAATTGTCAATTCTTTCAGCAGTCTTGGAAGTGGAATATTCTAATAGTGACCAAGACGAGAACGAAGAGTTGGAGGAGAATGAAGAGTGGGAGGACGATTTTGGGGATTGAATTTTGAGACATCTTGTTTCGGTGTTTAGATGGCTTTTGGGCATGATGGGTCGACTTTTGGGCGTGACATTAGAGACCTAGCAAGATGAATGAACTAGAAGATATATATATATATCGGTGTTTAGATGGCTTTTGGGCATGATGGGTCGACTTTTGGGCGTGACATTAGAGACCTAGCAAGATGAATGAACTAGAAGATAGATATATATATATATATATATATATATATATATATATATATATATATATATTTTTTTTTTTTTCTTTTGAAGAACATGGGCTCTCATATATATATTTTTGTATAAAACAGTCTCTTTAGTGGCTTATTAGCTCTGGAAACGCCTGCTGCTACTGATATGCCTTGTTTTTTCCATTTAAAACATTTGATTGCTGTGATGGAAACCTTTGGAGTGTTGCTGTCAATGACTACTGAGGATTTTTGGTTACGGAAACCTTTGGATTTTTGGTTATGATCACTGAGGATTTTTGGTTATGCTGCCACTATATTGGTTAGTGAAGCTGTTATGATATGCTTCTCATTGGCTTAACTTCTTTTTTGGTTCCTAGCTGGACATGTTGTCTTGTATGGGGATCCCATCTACCATTTTTTTCTTTTTTCTCTCTCTTTTGGCTTTACATTTAGTTTTCTCTTTGTATTCCTTGCACATGTGGAGATTGTTATGAGGTAACTTTGAACTATTTCATAGAATGCATAAACATGGTGCTAATGTTTGGGATATTGACCAACAATGTTTCAGTGTTGAACTCTGAAAGTTAATTGGTTGGTGTACTTGGACTTTGAATTACTTCATTATGAGTTGAAGTTACATTAAAATCTCTGACCTGTGAACTTGATTCCCTGTGTTTGCTTGGCCTGAAACAAGATTGACTCCCGTATGTGTCCATAAACAAGATTGATTCCAACTAGATAGAGGTATAAGCATGTAGCACATGAAAATGTGAAATAGTTATGCCAAGAAAATGTGCGTAGTATTGTGATCTGAAAATTTGAACCAAGTATTGAGGCAATCGCCGTAAGATAATTACACTGAAAATTGAGCAAAAGACCTCAGACAGCCAAAAAATGAGGCGCATAGTATTGTGATCTATAAAAGCAAGGGCAATAGTATTGTGATCCAATAAGTAAAACAAATTATCTAAACAATGAATTCCAATGCACTAGGATATTGCCGATAAAAAAAAAAAAATACTAGGATGTTTATTTTTTAAACATTGGTCATGGTTTTCCCGGTAATCTTTCAGGAATTCGATCAAACACTTGGTTGGCGACGTCAAAAATCTTCGAACCCCCAATTGATTCCACAAATTAGATGTGATCGGGTTGGTGTGACCAGCTTTTTCGTCTTCGTCGTCAAACCTGATCTTCCGAGATGATGAGTCTAACTTACTTCATGGTCCGGTACATGTTGTTGCAATCTCGTGATAACAATGGATTGAATTGTTCGAAACATATTTCTTGCACGACAGACATACCAATCCAGATTTAGATAGATACTCCATTACCACACGAAATTGAGCGTAAATTAAGAGGTCATTAGGTTAAGAAAAACGAGACTCACAAAATTCAAGATCGCTGCTACAGAACTCATCGTTACAAGGGGGATGGATTCCTCAACATTCACCATTTCGAAAGGAGAACGAAACCCTTGGAATAAATGTAAGAGAGAGAGAGAGAGGGGAGAACGTTGGTCGTCGTAGTCGTCGGAGGTGGAGAGCTTCGTCGGCGTTGGCGGGAGTCAGGGTACTGAAGGTAGGAGTTCGGCCATGGAGCTTCAGGTACAGAGGCGTGATTTTGGGGAGAAGGTGAGGGATCAGCGTTATGAGAAGGAGAAAGAGGGTTTTTTTAATTTTTAATCTCAGCCCTTGAAACAGGAGAAAGAGGGTTCTTTTAATTTTTAATCTCAGCCCTTGGTTTCAAGGGCTGAGATGGGGTGTCAAAAGAGGAGTGTAACATAGATGTCTATGGATCCAGCCCCTATATATATATATATATATATATATATATATATATATATACAGTTCCCTTCCTACCCACACCCTTGAAATGCGGGGTCTGTCCGCACCTTCACTTTCCCGATCAAATTTTCATGATCTGTATCGTCCAATGTGTTTAAAAGGTATTTTGAAGGGTCCACATGAGGAATGACAAAAAAAAAAAAAGGACCGGGAAGGGTTTGATCCGAGCAGTTTTAAACAGAATGGACGGTTCGAATCATGAAAATTTGACCGGAAAGTGAAGGTGCGGATGGAGTCTGCACTTTACGGGTGTGGATGGAAAGTTTGGTGTGGGTGTGTGTAGAGAGAGAGAGAGCGAGGTACACGGAGGGGAAAAAAAAAAAAGTCTATTATTAACTATCCAAATTCGAAGAAATAAACATAGTTAATCTTATTTTAACTTTAAAGACTCCAATTAAAAGGAAAGCTAATATTCAAGGATTTCAAATTTGTTAATTAGTAACTTTTAATTAATATCCAATATATTACTGAATGAGTTTATTCTACTAATATTCAAGGGTTTTTTGGGTCATTTAGTAGCAAAATATAATATTGCTAGTGGATAGTTAACAAAATGAGAGAATCTGGACAATAATTTATTGAATAAAAGAGGTTAGTTAAATTGTAAGAACTCGGCAGAGGTGTCAGGGAAATTTACCCTAGTTTAAATAATGGCAACGGGTGAGGAGAAGTTTCGAGTAGGCCCCGCAAGTCAACAGTGCTCATTTAAACTTTGGTAAACCGATACATTAGGTTGTAAATTCTGGACATTTATTTTTGGGTAAATACAGTGCTCATTTAAACTAGGAGTCTGAGGGCCGGGGTCTCTCTCTCTCTCTCTCTCTCTCTCTCTCTCTCTCTCTCTCTCTATATATATATATATATATATATATATATATATACACCACCACTAAGTCCCAACTGCGTCTTGATTTCAGTGATCAAACGAGATGAGAGAAGGGGAGAATGACTATGAGACGGTTATTCAGCGCCTTACATTGGAAATCCGTGAAGGTGCCCAGAAAGCCGTATCCTTATCTTCAGCTTGCATTTACAGGGTGCCCAAAGGGCTTCGTAAGCTGAATGAAAGCGCCTACACCCCGCGCCTCATCACTATTGGCCCTCTTCACCGAAATGACGAAAAGCTCCAAAAACCCATGCAGCACCTCAAGATGAGTTACATGAATAACATACTTTGTCGAATGACCCAAGGAATGGAGAACCAGGAAGCAGAGCAGAAGAAGATTTTGCAAGACTGTGTGGCAGCAATGGAGAAGTCAATAGACGATGCAAAGAAATGCTACGCGGAAGAAGTTGCGCTGGATGCGGAAATGATGTTGGTCGATGGTTGCTTCATCCTTGAACTTCTCTACAGATTCTACCTTTTTTGCAATGGCTACCCAGAGGTAAATTAAAGAAGCTTAGAGCATCCTAATTTTCCATCGATTGGTACTTTTAGCATCCTAATTTTTAAGTTCCAAAATACTTTTTTTTTTTTTCATGATCGGCAGCAAAAGGTACTCTTCTTATATACATACGATTAAAGTTTGTTCTATTTTACACTTTTTGTTTTTATCAGCAAAGAAGAAAATATATTGATGAAAGAGAGGAGAGATTACAATAAAAACAAAAAAAATATACATCCAAACACTAAAAAGGAAAGGGATGGTACCCATAAAGATGGATCGCCAAGGGAGACCACAAGAAGTGAAAGGCAGCAGAAAAACCTAAAATCTGACTCTTAGAATATGTACTCCGACATCGACACACAAACTGTACGCATGGGTACCATCGCTTTCCTTTTTAGATTTTCGGTTTTTCTGAGTACATATTCTAAAGGCTCTTAGAAATGTCAACCGGAGAGAAGACTCTCCAATCCAAAAATTAGACCAGAACCTAGTTTCACGACCATCACCCACAGAGACTCTGATATTAGACAAATAAAACTTTGATAAGATACCATTACCCAGACCCACCATCGAGATGTCTCTCCAAACAACTGAAACCCCTCTGTTGAGATCGATTGGTGGCAAGGTTTTAAATGTCGGTATCAGCGTAACGGTATCAGTGGTACAGTAAAATATCGGCCGATATCGACCTGTATCGGACCGTATATCAGTCAAATATCGGTATCGATCCCTTGAAAAACCGATACGTATTGACTGATACGTCGCGTATCGGCCGATATTTAAATCCTTAATTGGTGGTGACCAGGATAAAGCATCAATGTTGTATCTGTTGCATAAAACTTGTCTCCACAGTGCATTCTTTTCTACCCCAAACCTCCACCACCACTTCACTAGTAAGCATTCATTCATCCTTCTCAAGTTCTTGATACTTAATCCAACCTCTCCTTACTTCTAACCACCTTATTCCAACTCACTAAATGTAACTTGTTCTTCAACTCTCCATCCCCCCAAAGGAATCTGCACTGAATTTTGACAAGCTCATTCATAACACATACCGACATCCTAAAGCTGGAGAGAAACTAAATAGGAAGATTCCCCAATACTGATTTAATCAGAGATATTCTACCTCCAAAAGATGTCATGTCTTCATTTCCATGTGGCCAGTTTCCTTCGAAACCTATCAATGACTCCCTTCCAGGTACCTTTTGCTTCTAGGATTTGCACCCAACGGTAATCCCAGGTATTTCATAGGCAAAGACTGAGCCTTGCACCCAAGGTTGTTTGCAAACTCAATTCATCTTGAGAGAGTCTCACTCCACTCACCACACTTTTATGAAAATTAATATTGATCTAGAGACGACCTCGAAAAATATGTTAGGAGCATCTTCACATTAGTTAATTCTTCCATAGAGGCATTGCCAAAGTATTTTGGACATTTCGGACTTTATAAAAAGAAAAAGGTGAGAGAAAAGAGAGAGGGAGGGAAAAATTTGGGTTGTCTGAAACACTTTTAGACTACCGAAATACCCGCTCAAATACCACGTCAACCGTACCCTATTTGCACCCAACTTTTTCTCGTATTTATTAAACTGTTAACCACCAACTCATCTAAAAGCTTAAGCTATTAGAGAAAGGGGTAACTATATTATTTATATTCTCAACACGCCCTCTCACGTGTAGCCAGGCTCTTATCCATAAGCGGGCTAAACACGTGCAAATATTTAATAAATGGGTACGCGGTGAGGTTTGAACATAGAATCTATTGCCTGATCTGATACCATATCAAACTGTTAACCATCAACTCATCTAAAAGCTTAAGTTGTTAGAGAGAGGGGTAACTATATTATTTATATTCTCAACAGTATTCGACTTTTAAATTCGATGCCTTGGGAGGACTCGTCACATAACAAACGCCCACCCGAAGTTTCAAAAAGAACACTATTATCATAGTTAGATTATTTAATCGGATGTTTTAAAAATCAATTTAGACATGCAGAAATAATATGTCTACAAACAATTGTAGATTTGCATATCCTTCAACACAAAATCTCGTGATTCATTTGTTCGGCTAACATTGATGTTATACAACAAATTTTGCTTATTAATTTTTTTAAAAACATTTTTGTTCAAGTATTAACTTTATAGGAATTTTACAGTTTAAAAATATTCTCTAATTATTTTAAATTTTGTTCAACCCAAGGAAACATAGAAACAATTAGTAAACCTCAAAACTACATCCATAATCGATTGAGTTAATTCAATGATATGCATTAGATGTTTAATAAACTGAGATTGTTTAACTATTTATTTTTATTTATAAAAACTTTGAGAAAACTAATAGTACAATTTACTTGAGCAATAAGTTGAATTAGAGAAAATAAATAAATAAATATTCCTCGGTGATCATTAAAATGGTGACAATTTGCTTTTTCTCGCAATAGACTACAAAAAGCTACTTTTGTTGAAGTGTGTAAAATGAATTCCAAATGATTTGTCAAATAAACGAAGATATACTAATGAACTTAGTAATTTCACATTTCAAAAAGCAGGGACTAGAAACAGCAGATCCTTTTTTCGCTAACAGTGCAACTCGTGCCGCCATACAAAACGACTTACTACTCCTCGAGAACCAGATTCCATTCTTAGTACTTGAGAAATTGTTCAAACTCACTCTGGCTCGGAACCTAAATAATCCCCTGGAGACGCTCACCGATTATGTGTTTCTACCAAAGGTTGACCAACTGATGCGTCCTGTGAAAGGAAGAGCGAAAACCTCTTGTTCGCCTCGTGACTGCATCCTTTTGGTTTTGGGCAACAAAATTAAACCTGGAGAAGAAGTTCCAAGTGAAAAAGTTTCAAGGGAAGAAAAAGTTCCAATACCAATTGACTGCTATCATATTCTCCATAAACTTCATCATGCTTACCTTCCTCGTGATCAAACAGGAAAGCGAAAAAAATGGCAACTCATGCCTTCTGCATCAGAACTGGTCTATGCAGGAGTCAAGTTTGTACCCGGTACGGGAAGTGATCTCTTCAATGTCAACTTCACTGAACCAAGAGCACCATTTTGGTTGTTTCGTAGTGCTCGTTTCGAAATCCCATCTATTTATGTACAAGACTGGACGGAGCCATTCCTTAGGAACTTCATTGCCTTTGAACAGCAGTGCCCTGGCATTTCCCAGCACTTTACGTCCTATGCAGCACTCATGGACATGCTCGTGAACTCTGATAAAGACGTCCAAGTGCTCGAAAACGCTGGAATAGTGTGTAACTGGTTGGGTGCCAGCAAGGACGTCACCGATGTATTCAACAAGCTATGCAAGGAAGTTGGAATTACAGAATTCTACTTCGCTGACACGTGCAACAGAGCCACCAGGTATAGTAAGCGTTTTTGGCCGAAGAATATGGCATACCTGAGAAGCCAATATTTTGCTTCTCCATGGAAGTTCATAGCTTTCTGTTTGGGCTTCATCTATTTTGGCATTACCATTGCTCAACTCATCATCAGTATTGTTAAATAAACGCATATGGTCATGTTTACCATAAAGCCCGATATTCCTTCCCTCCACCATTCAAACAACTCTTTTCTATGCATTGAAGTAGGAGGTGATCAACTCTCTCTCTCCAATCCGGTTCCACAAAACATGCATTCTGCTTTTCCAAATGCTACCAGTCCTTTAGTCTGAGAATCTGTTTCTATTGGCATCTATTGCCACAGACTTTCTAAATCTTACTTATTTGGTGTGTGCATCTCTGTTTCTTTGAACTTTAAAGATGGATTGCTGCGTTTGGCTTCTTCTATCAGAAGGGCACATAGTTCACATTGTCTTTTTCTAAATCATATTGGTTTTCATTACTTTTATCAAATCAAATTTTATTAATTCTGCTTTAGCCTATTATTTCGTACAATTCTTCATCTACATGATAAACAGTAAATCGAATAGTTTTGTTCATAATACATGTAAACTTAAGGAGCAATTGGTGCGGAAGCACAACCAAAGGCAAGGGAGGACTGTAACCGTCAAATCAAACTAAGAGATAAATACTCCCTCCGTCCTAATTCACTTGCCCATCTTGGGTAATGACAATTGTAATAGGACAAACAATGTTGGCATTGAAATTCAAATTGAGAGATGGAACAATTATTTGCATTACACCATAGTCTTCACTTAACCCAAATAAATTAGGCTGCTCCATCAACAATTGGACCGAATAATTTGCTGTGTCATTTCCTAGGGAAAAAATGTACAAAACTCAAACCCAAGCCCAAGCCCATATACAAATGCTCAAACTTGACCCATATATATCTTACCATATTCTCCAGCACCCACTCTTAAACAGGGGCAGCCGATTTGGGTATAAGCAGAGTAGTTCATGAGTTCGGTTTTATGCGGCCTGTATACAAACACTATTATTCTTATCGGTCAAAAAAATAGCCAGGCTAGCTACTTCCGTTATCAATTTTACAGAACTTTATCTGGTACATTTGATGATCGTAACACAAGAAGGAAACGGGAGATACTTTCCAAAGAAACAGCCATGCTCATAACTGTTGCAAGATACATGACTTGAAAGCAGAGTCCAGCCTCCGTTCAAAAAAGAGAAAGCAAGACACCAGCATTAGAATCCTCTACAAAGTTTGTATGAGGTGGCAAATTTTAATCCCATCTAAAAAGACCAACTAATCCTGTTATAAGCTTTATTCATATCAAGTTGGAGAGCAAACACTGCCTTACTACCCGCCTTCTTATGACGCATAGACGCCATATGTAAGCTCATGTGCCATAAGGATATTATCAACAACATGCCTCTCCGGGACAAAGACATTCTGAAACTCAGAAACTAAATGATCCAAAACTCTCCGCAATCGATTAACTAACACACGCCATTGCATAGGCTAATAAGCTGAAAATCATTAACAATAACCGGATTGAGGATTTTAGGAATAAGGGTAATATATGTATGATTAATCTCCTTCAACATCAAACCCGAATGCAAAAAATGATAGCACTATCCTTGACACTTCTTTCCCCACAACATCCCAATTTTTATCATAAAAAGCCACAATATGCCCAGGTGCTTTAAAATGGATAACTCACTACAGGATTGTAATGAGGCCAATCCGGTCGTCCATCTCACTGACGGCTCCGATTTAATCCAAACTCTAAATTATCCGAGCCGTTCATTGTTTGGATTAAAATCCGAGCGTTCATTGCCGAGATGCATGGTCTCACTACAGGGATCCCCGACCCAATTGAAATACCGCAGCCTCCACTTCCTTACCTAGAAAGGGTGATCAAGCTCCACTCTATCGTGATCAGAAAGCCATGCATTTAGAGTGGAATAGTGGAATGCATGACCTGAATTTGCTCGGCGCAAACTTCTTGTTTACGGAGGCTCCTTTTTGCTTCTGTTTTTTGTTAAATTCTCTTACTTCTGACATGAGTTCAATGTAAAAAACAGGAGGAATTTTTCGGTGCTGAGTGGGTATTGCCCACGTGGTACCCACTCAGCAATCCGAGCCGTCCATAACGTGATCCAACGGTCTGGATTTTAGAGAGAGAAAAGGAGGAGAGAGAGAGTGTGTTTGGGTGAGAGGAGGAGAGGGAATCAATCCGGGCCGTCCAAAACACATTTGGACGGCTCGGATCACGCTTGAGTACCAAGTGGCATTACCCACTCGGCACCCAAATTTTTTTCAAAAAACAGATGGATGAAAATTTTGATAGTATATATTTTGACTTGTGATTCTAATTTTGAGTTGCTTTCTCTAGTTAGGTTTTTTACCATGTCATAAACATATGCAATGTCTTTTTACACTTTTCACCCCACTTGATTCTTAACATTTTTTAATTTTTCGTAACTTTTCAGCAATATAATTTGGAACATTTTTTATAATTCGTAATATTTTGGTGTGTCTCGTAACTTTTATAAAAAAAATTGTAAATTTTATAAATAAAAAAAAATCATAACTTTTGTAGGGTGTGTATAATACACACCAAAATAAGAGGTGCGTATACAGCCTTCTCCTGTACTTTAACGTATTCAAGTGCTCATTTTAATTGATAGCATAGCCAATCCACTTAATCTAATCTCAGATGACATAAATTCGAAGATAAGTTTTTATCACCTTCAACTTAGAAAACTTCTCTCTGCCGAAGCAATTGTGATTGGTGTAGTTAACAAAATTCTATAATTAACCCATACGATTTGAAAACAGCCATCCTTATAAAAGTAAGGATGTCGATCGATTCAGTTACTTCTCTTGGCAATATTATTCTCGAATGTCTAAGTTATTGGAATAACTCATCCCCATACATATCACCATGTTGGTTGCATTTCAAGGAACTTTCTAGTTAAGCGCAATGCTCCTCCAATTTCTCTACTCTAATACTTTTGAATTTTGTCGTAAACAAAAAATTCAAAATTTCTTCATGAAATTCAAATTCCTCTCTGTTAGCTTTGGATTGGACTCTCTATGTTTAATTTGAAACTAATTTTTTTAGTTGGGTTTATACTCCCTCTGTCCCAAATTGTTGGTCATTTTTTCTATTTTGGAATGTCCTAAAATATTTGTCTCATTTCTGAAAATATCCATCAAAACAAGATCACTTTCCAGTTTTACTCTTGAAAAGTATTTTTTTCATCTCAATTAGCTTATCCATTATCTTTTATTTTATAACGGTTCTTATGATTTTGAAAACTTTATATAATTAAACTAATTGATATACATTAAACAAGATCCATAGTGCATATGTTTTGAGTTTTATATAAAAAATTAGCACCACAAAATTGACCACAATAGTAATATATAAAAGGAGAATACCTCGTCACAAAAGTGATTCCCTTTTTTGCCCCTGAAAAAGTTTGTGCTTCCACAACTTCCAAACTAGCCCGGGAAGAAACTGCTTCCACAAGTGCCATAACCTGTCACTTTCAAACTTGCATTTCGCGTGCTCTTCCCTCCTGTTAGTCTGTTACACACATCACATGCACGTACGAAAATGGCCCTTTAATTCAACTTTTTGGTTACATGGTAGTACTCCCTAATGTATAGGTTGTGCGGGAACCGAGGGAAGAGAGAGGGCAGAGAGCACAGGAGAAGGAGAACAGTGCTACGTAAAATTTATAAGATTTATTTGGGAGAGAATCTGAGCCACAAATTTTAAATTCTGAATAAAGTTTTGGGTAGTTTTTCTGGGTATTTAACATTTTTGGGAGAAGAAACTACACAATACACGCTTCCAAGGTCCTCCACTTTTTCACTTTTATTTTTTCACCCTTTATTAACTTCACAATTACAAAGAGTTAGGTCCTTTTTTCTGAACCCAGCTAAATACTTAAATTTGAGAAGAGCCCTGTTACAAGATATGAAAAGAAAATATGAAAATGAACATGAAAACGCATCCAATAAAAGTGTACCAGGTAGAATGGGTTTTTACACACCTTTTGTGTAGTCCTGTTATATCACTATATCACTATGAAACCTACACAATATATCACTATATCACCTTTCGTGTTTATTACATCCTGTTACGTGCTTGTGCTATTTTTCAGGGATTGAACCGGAAAGCAGGAGTGGACAAGACTCGTGACTATGTGAAGGTGAGTAGTACTGTTCAAGGTTTCACATAACGGGTTCAAGATAGGTAACAGTAATGGTCGCCGTGTAACGGTAGTCGGTAGTGCGGTACTCTATCGTTAGGATCGAATGATTCGAAGTGAGATTCGGTGGTAAATGTTGTGAATTTTTCGAAGTCAATAAAAAAAAAAAAAAAACATTTAAGTGCTTATATCAAGCTGTAACGGTCGAGCAACAGCCGTAATGGTCATGAACCAGTTCATGAAATGAACTGACTGATTCTCTAAGGGAAGCTAGGAACCCACCGATACGCTCATTGGTGTATCGCGGTGTAACGGTACCAAAAGGCTAAAAACTGTTACATAACGACCGATTTTTAAACATTGGTGCTGATAGCAAATTTAATTGTTTGTTTATGGGCTTCCTCTTTATAGGTTTTGATTACTGCTTCACATTGATGCAGGCTGATTTCATGAAAATGCCATTTCCCAACAAGGCAACAACAGTTTTGATGCAGCATATGCACTCGATGCTACCTGCCATGCTCCTGACGCGGTAAACTTTTCGCACATATTTACAAGCCCATCTTATCAAAATTGGCCCGTATCCAGTTTTATTAAACTTTTGGGCCCCATCTCAAGTCCACTTTGATGATAGAAAAATTAACCATTTCACAGAGCTCGTTGACAAGCTTCAGCATACCAAAAATCATGTTAATCGGTATCAGAAAAAAAAAAAAAAAAACTGTGCATATTATTTATTTATCTTAAAATACGGGTTCCAGTTCAGGGTGCCAAACATTTTGAAAAAGATATATTTTTTTTTAAAAATATTATATTAAGCAAATACCGACTTATCTTGATTTCTAACATGATTAGTTTTCTTAGCGAGTTCTACATTGTGTGGTGCTGAATTGATTCGAGCATCACAAGTAACTGTGAGTCTTAGAGTCTGTTTAAAATGTTGAAACTCCTGAAAATGACATACAAAATGAAAAAAAAAAAAAAGGAGCATCTTTTTCTTGTGGATGCATATGGAGTAAGATTTATTAATTTTGAAGGGTCCATTTATTCGGTTTTTTTTTTTTGTCATTCGTCATTCATAATCTATTACAAGGGGGAGGAGGGAAAGGGACTCGATCCTGTGATGTAGTGTGGGCCATCAAAGAGCTCTACCGCATGAGCTAGCCACCACTTGCTCATTTATTCGTTTATTGATCTATATTTCATATATGCTATGAAGGTTGGAGTCTACAAAGAGATTCATAGAGTTTTGAAGTCTGGTCAATGTTTTGCTGCATATGAGTGGTGTATGACCAATTCCTTTGATCCCAATAACCAAGAACACCAAGACATCAAGGTTATAACTTCAACCAAAAGTTGTTAATTATTGGATATCTAGGTACATTACACTTTGCATCCTTTATATTACAAAAAATGGACTGATTTGACCTATGTATTTTTGAATTGTCTTATTGTTGTCCTTGAACTATAGGATGTTATCATTGTGGTCGAATTGACAACAATCTTTCGATCCGTTAAAAGAAAATACCATCACCTTTTCAACCATCTCATTGTTTGGAACAATGTCGTATCGCTTTTTCTATTTGACAAAGCGCGGAGAACATTATCAAGTAGACCATGTTGACAAACATCCAATAGTTTAAAGATCATATTGTTTTAATTTGTAGGGATGCAACGTGTAATTTACGTAGTATACATGTCAACTGAGTTTGTATAAATGTTGTATTTCAAACGGAAATTGAACTTGGGAATGGCCTCACTGATATAAGGACTAGAGCACAATGCCTTGAAGCTCTCGAGCAAGCGGGTTTTGAGGTGAGTAACAAATTCCCTAGTGATTTTGTAAATACATGTATTTAATTAAAATAAAATGAAGTGTAGGTGTTTATGGGACATTTGTAAAAGTTCAGGGAGCGAAATAAAAATTTTCCCTTAATTTTGGCAAGTTGTGTTTGCATCTTGAATGTGTGGAGTATAAAACTACTGGTACAAGATTTGGACTTTTGTTTCCTCTTTTACATTGAATCTGGTACGATTTGGTCTAAGCACTATGGCTTCTGCAAGTTCCGACTCTCTTCAAGCTATTAGTCTCCGTCCTTTCCACTTCCTTCCGATGATTCCATTGTGAATGAATTATTGGCAGAGGAAATTTGTCTTTAGGTTGACTTCCTTTGTAGTCGCTCAATTTTGGCTGCACTGCTACTACGTTCGACCTGTTTCTCCTCTCACGCCAGGGGATACGAACGTAGGCAGCCCGCTATGGGTCCGGTTGAAATTTTCTATCTTCATCCAACACACTACTAATTCTTTCTCTAATCTTTGTATTTATTTCCAAGAAAAATCGTGTACAGGCACAAAGGTGTTATCCAGTTTCTTGGAAGCAAAGCAAGATACATAACATGATTAACATCCCCTTTTTTACTTCCAAGGACCATGACTCGAGCATAACCACCAATGGAGTAGAATCAATTCATCTACTCAGTCAAGATACAAGAAGTTTAATTTCTGAAATGATCCATGCTGTAGTTTTTTGAAATTTCTAAATCGATGCGATGAATAATAATAATAGTAAGAGATTACTCCGAACTAAACAATAAAGAACAAGGCACAAGATTTACGTGGAAAAAACCCCGAAAAGGGTAAAAAAAACCACGGGAAGGAATCATGCACTAAATAAATGTGTGATTACAAGTATACTTACTCGACGACCGTGTATCCTCACCACGAATCCTAAGCCCTACTTGCCGAATCCACGTACATCACACCCTTGCATGATTGCCACATCTTGAATCCTCAAGCCTTCCAACTATTTTGCCTCTCAAACTCCACGAAAGGACTTTGATAGAGAACCTTTGAATTGAATATGAACGATAGAACCCTTTGAAGATGATCTTGATTGCACGGTAATAGAAAACCTTCACGAATCTTCAAAGTACATAAACCCTAGCACTCTTGGCTGTTATTTTGAAGAGAGAGGCGCAGAGGGTCGAATAATCGGCTGCTGAGGTGATTAGAAAAGACCTAATCGCTGAGATTTTATAGTTGCAGAATCGGGCTTTTTTGCCGGCTGTTTTGCTCGAGCAAAAAGTCCAGCAAAAACAAACAGAAAGTTTTGCTGATAAAAAGGCCTTGAAGTGCTCGAGCAAAACATCCAGCAACTACCTTTTGCCTTGTGCATTTTTTGCCGACTGTTTTGCTCGAGCAAAACATCCAGCAACCTCCATCAGAATGTTGTGCTATTAAAAAACCTTGAAATGCTTGAGCAAAACATGTAGCACTCAACCTTGTCTTCAAAATGAACAATCCGTCTTGACTAAAAAACTACCGCACTCGAATAAGAAAATACAATTTGTTATGATTCCTTTTCCACACCTAAAACAGACACTCTAAGATTAAATACCAAAGATTACAGTGCCATAAAATACGATACACGGAAATGTATGTTTGAGACATGGACTTGCCAAACCAAGGAAGCGCGGCCTATGGGGCTTGCATTTTTTTGCACCAAAATTAAAATTTTGACATACCTATTGATGCCGGGTCAAGCTGATTTTTAAGCAAATACACACTAATCTGCGGACTCTACAAGATGACCAGATTAGATTATTACGATGAGGTGTTAGTGTGAGGCCCCAAAGTGGGGCTTCTATAAACAGCCCCTTTAAGGTTCATCCATTAAAAAGTTTTTCTCAATAGAGAATCATCCAAGTTCGATGCATGTGGGCTCCACAATTATTGTGTAAGACTCACGTTCACCTTTTTTTTTTTGAACGGCAAATTTTGTTTTATTAATCATATATCAGGGATACAAGAATAAAAGGAGCAAGAGATAAAACATCAAACGAGGAAAAGGAAACCAACGGAGTTGGAACTCTAACCAACAATTATCATTTGCTTCACGAGACCCAAAAGGTTGAAGTTTGACCAGGAGATAACCAAGCAACCTGCTATTGCTGCAAAACCCAAGACCCCTTGCCATCGAAACTTGTAAACTAGCCCTTGATGTTGCCCCATAATGGCACAAGACCCTGACACTGCAGGAAGAAACCAGGCAATGTGCAAATGGAACCCCCAACCGGCGGTGACAAAGTCACCTTCGTCAAAAAGACAAGTCACCTTCGTCAAAAAGACAACCAAATCGGGATACACCATTCGACAACTACACTCCAAATATTAAATTTTTCATGCGAAGACTTCCACATTTCCTTTGCGCTCTAAAAAAATCTAAACGATTCGAAAACCAAAACCTTCCTTTAAGGATCTTTTTTGCCCTTAACCTTTTAAGCTGCGCCTCACTTTTATTTTGAAACACAATCTCACTTCTATTAAGAATGCATTCATCTTCTGCATTCACATCCGAAGGAGATGAAGGGATACCAACACCTCCCACATCCTCAATTCGCAGCTTTAGTCCATCACACTCCACAACTGCCTCTCCATCCTCTTCCAAGTCAACTAAAGCTCACCAACGATTATTGTACCTAATGGATTATGAAACCAAACCTAGACTGAATTATGAATTTGGAGAGTCAAATTAATTCAACTCATTAAAATACCTTTGGTTTTGGTTTGAACCACGTTTACGTGAAATTGAAATATCATCTTTGTGAACTGTTGGAAGTTCTTAAAATTGCAATCGGAAGCTGCTACGCGTATAGAAAATTAGGAACATAAAACACACAGATCGGCACACTTTTGGGTCCCACACGAATGGTCCGAGCAGTTTGTTCATCTGAGAATAATTTTTCGAGTGGCTTTCTCACCTCAATCGGACGTGCGAAAATGCTCGATCCAAAGCCACCCAATTTCATTAAATTTTTTTGAATGACACGGGGTGGGCTTTGGATCGAGCACTTATGCACGTGAGGTGATTTCTTGCGGAGCCCCTCGAAAAATTATTCTAAGATGAATGAACGGCTCGGATCATTCGTGTGGGACCCAAAAGTGGGTCCCCGAGCTGATCTGTGCGTTTTGTGTTCCTAATCTTTCTGTCCCCTTAGAATTATCGACTTGCAATCTATTGACTTTTTGATATCTTTTCACACAAGTCATTCCTCTAACATACATCACAAAAATATCATTTAGTGAAAACAAAAACCACTTTTCTTTACACGTGCACAAACTTACATTACAAAAATATCATTTAGAGAAAACTAAAACCACTTTTCATTACAGTGAGAAGATGGTGTTTTTAGCATTAACTCACGCACAGAAATTTTGGAGAATTAATGTTGTCAGTGAGAGATAGAATGGTAGAATAAAACATTATATTAGGAAATTAATTAAACACGGAAAAATGTTTATTTGGTTTCTATAGAAATTTGTGGACATATACACGTATATGTATATATATTGACCAAACCATTTAACAAGATTTCTAATTATATAAATCCGAATTATACCCAAAAAAAAAAAAAAAGTAACTATTTGGTTTTTGGTTGATTTGGATTGGATTCGCAGTTTCACGATTTTTTTCTCACCCCCCATAAATACCCGACTTTTCCTCTCTGTTGACTGACCACCAAAAACCTTTACCAATCAGCTCTCATGTAATGTTTAGAAAGCTTGTATTAGTTGTTAATCAAGTTGTTTAGTAGTTGATTAAATGGTTATCAAGGTCTGCTAGGAAAAAGTCAAGGAGTGGTCAAGTAGTGGCCAACTCAGCATTTTGTGACAACTCCCGAGCCGGCCTTGAGTTAAAGCAAGTGTTGCAGCCGATTTAAGCCCCCAAAACACAGTTTAAGGGCCTCCATATTTTAATATCCCTAGGTACCCCTAGGTTTCTTTTGTAATACCCAAATGTATATCGTATACAAAGCCCAATTTCAAACTCATAATAATCAAAAAAGATTTGTCTAAGCATGAAAAAAGAAAAAAGAAGCAAAAAAAAGTAGATGCCCTAATTCAATCTCAAGCGGGTACTCTCGATAAGTTTTTTAGTAAATCACAAAAAGAGAGTTCAAGTTTGGTTGAAGACTTGGTGGAAGGGGAACATGAAGATTTGAGAAATGAAGAACAAGCAAATTTGGAGAATAGAGAAGAAGCATATTTGGATAATGAATGACACGAGAGTAGCCAAGAGGAACATGAAGCATATTTAAGTTACGAGTTTGAAATGTTGGAATGTTTGATTATCATTTTAGGGGTTCAAAGTTCCCTAGAACCGTACGGAAGTATGAAGACTTGTATAGAATTGCCTAGGATACTGTACATAATTCTAGACTTCATAAATGATGGTAAAGAATTCTAGAGAAGATTAGTTGAGAAGCTTCTACTGAATGTTCTAGATTTCTCCCATGGTGTGTATAAATAGGTGAGGGCCTATTTGCCCAAACCACCTTCAAAGTTTTTCACTCTCAAGTTCACTAGTGAAAAGCTCTTTCTCTCTCTAAGTCTCTTTCAATAGTAGTATTTGTTTTTGGAAGCTCATTAAGATTTTGAAAAAGATCTCCTTTTGATTTTCGATTTAAGCTTCCAAAAAGTTAGGGCTGGCTCTGCCCCTCCTTCTCTATCTCTCTCTCTTCTCATCTCTCGTCTGTCTTGCTGACCAAGATAGAGTAGTTTGTAGAGCAATAACACGATTCTCAATCATTCTCACCTCACAAGATTTTAGGGTTTTGTTTGCACTTTTCTACCATGGCCACACTCCTCTCTATCTTCTGCGTTGTCTTCCTCCTCTTCAACCTTCATGGTACTTAATCTCTGGTTAAAATTCTCTTCTCCTCTAACTTATTTATGCATATTTTCCTAAAATCCCTTTGATTTCGACGTATTTTCAGTCTCCGCTCGCCTCGTATTCGAAGATGGCTACACAGTGAGCATAGTATTCGACGGCAACGACCTCAACGTGAACCCTCGCTCAATCCTCCCACTCTTTGGCTTGTCCAATTTCATGGTTCCTGATATGTCATAGAGTGCCTTTTTCACCATCTCATTTTTCCCATCCCAAGGTACGGACATTTATATACCTGTTGGGGACAGTGGAAGTGTGAATGGATTTTCCCAACAAATTATAAATATAATTGAATGATTTTTGCAGAGAATATGAAAGAATTTTATTAACACACAAAGTGTTTACAATGATGTAGGCTTAGGGCTGTAAACGAGCCAATCAAGTCGAACCTTATGAGGTTCCGGATCAGTTTGTTAAGGTATGAGTCAGACTCGAGGTCGGCTTGGGTTTAATTCAAGCCTAAACAAGTGAGCTCGAGTTAGGCTCATGAAAAAATTTCAAAGCTCGGGCTCGGCTCGTTAGGGCTTGTTAAACTCAAACAGCCGAACTGAGTGAATTTTGGCTCGAATTAAGGCTCAAATTCAGCTCGGTAGGGCTTGTTAGTAATTCAGAACACAAACTGAGAGGGGAAAGAGATATGACTTCAAAACAATGTTACATATAGATCTACCACAATAATCAAGAAATCAAATACAAATAAACAAATCTACCACAATAATCAAGAAATCAAATACAAATAAACAAATCTACCACAATAATTAAGAAATCAAAAGAAAAACAATATGAGAAAAGAAAATATTGAGAACTAAATAGAGGACTCTAGTTAGGGATAAAAACTCATTTGTTCGTAGTAGAGTACTCTAGCTAGAGGTAAAAGAATAACAAATTACATAGGAATTTCTCAACTATAAAATATTTACATGTAGACCCCTAAGGTATTATTAATTATATTTTGACCTAGGTTGGCGAGCCTAACCAAGCCGAATCCACTTAGGTTCAGGTTTGGCTCATGGGTTTTCTCTTGTAGTTTGTGTATGTGTGTGTCCAATGTATGAGCGAGTGATAGAGAGCAGGAAAAAGAGAGAGACACAAAGGGTGAGAGTTTTTGTAGCTATTGATTGAATATAGTGAATTTTCTCTTAGTATTTTGCGCGTGTCTTTCTCGTGATTGATTGCTCCATGTGCATGTGTTTTGGTGTGTGAAAGCTGGGGCAACACTCTTCAAGCTGTTGCTCTTGTATATAAGTATTTTTTTTTCTATCTGCTATCTTGTTGTCTCTCTGCTATCATTTTTATCCTAACAACCTGACATCTATTTATAGGCTTTTATTCATGCGTCAATTACGCGTTAGGAATAGTCAAAGACGTGTAGTTTCTCGAGAGTCTTCTTAAACATTTTCCTTGTTTCAATAAACTTTGGGGCCTTGGTACAAAACACGAAGGAAAAACATGAAAACATATCTAATGGATGAGATCTAGCTGGTACACTGGATATGTACCGGATGGATCTCATCCGTTGGATGTGTTTTCATGTTATTTTTCATGTTTTGCTTTCATGTTCCAAACCTTTTCCCTAAACTTTGTTGACTTCCTAGCACCTCTCTTTAACAACTTTCGAGAACCTCCCAAAGAAAAATTGCACCACTAGCTATGGAAGTAATATTGTATTTATGCAAAATACAAATTACTTTTTAACAATACCCACATAAATTAAATAGTTTTTGCTGCTGTAAGGGGTTCAGTTTTGATGATCAGAGCTGTTTATTTTATTTCTATAAGGGGAAATAATCAATTTTATCTGATAATCATAGTCTATGGGTTTAGAAGCATTTTGTTGCTCTTCAGTGTTTGTATTTACTTGTACATTTTTATTAATTATATGCGTAGATTGTGAGATCAAGAGGTAAACTAGAGGCGGTTTCGGGTTTTGGGATGCTGAGTTGGCCACTGCCATGTTCAACAAGCCCAAAAGCTTCGCAGTTGATTTGAAAGGCAATGTATATGTAGCTGACCAAAGCAATCTTGCTACAAGAAAGATTAGCAAGTCAGGTATCATCACACCAAAACCCAAATTTGAGATATTTTTTGGTTGGATGTGATGATACCTGACTTGCTAATCTTTCTTATAGCCAGATTGCCCTGGTCAGGTACATATACATTGCCTTTCAGATCAACTGCGAAGCTTTTGTGCTTGTCGAACATGGCACCTGCCAACTCAACATCCCAAAACCCGAAACCTCCTCCAGTTAACCTCTTGATCTCACAATCTACACATATATTAATAAAAAATGTACAAGTAAATAAAAACACTGAAGAGCAACTCGTAGACTATGATTATCGGACGAAACAGATTATTTTCCTTCATAGAAATAAAATAAACAGTTTTGATGATCAAAACTGAACCCCTTTAGCAGGAAAAACTGTCTAACTTATGTGGGTATTGTTAAAAAATAATTTGTATTTTGCATAATATAATATTACTTCCATAGCAAGTGGTGCAAGTTTCTCCTGGAGGTTCTCGAAAGTTGTTGAACAGAGGTGCTTGGAAGTCAACAAAGTTTATTGAAACAAGGAAAATGTGGGTTAAGAAGACTCTCGGGCGTATATAAGGAGATTGTAAATGGTTGGAGCCGAAATGATTGTACATATAGCATTATTGCTCGAGAACCATACGTCTTTGACTATTCCTAACGCGTAATTGGCACGAGAATAAAAGCTTATAAATAGATGTCAGGTTGTTAGGATAAAAAAGATAGCAGCAAGACAATAAGATAGCTAAGAGAAAAAAATTACTTATATAGAAAAGCAGTAGCTTGAAGAATTTTGCCCCAAATTTCACACACCAAAACACATGCACATTGAGCAATCAATACGAGAAAGATATGCGCAAAATACAAATTCACTATATTCAATCAATAGCTACAAAAACTCTCACCATTTGTGTCTCTCTCTTTCTCCTGCTCTCTATCACTCACTCATACAATGTGCACACACATACACAAACTACAAGAGAAAACCCAAGAGCAACTAAGAAAAACACAAAAAGGGGTGGACCCAAACCCAACACAGCTTTGTATAATCCTACATCATCATTGTAAACACTGTGTTTTAATAAAATTCTTTCGTATTCTCTGCAAAAATCATTCAATTATATTTCTAATTTGTTGGGCAAATCCATTCACACTTCCGCTGTTCCCAACAGATATATAAATGTTCGTACCTTGGGATGGCAAAAATGAGACGGTGAAAAAGACGCTCTGTGACGTATCAAGAACCATGAAATCGGACGAGCCAAAAAGTGGGAGGATTGAGCGAGGGTTCATGTTGAGGTCGTTGCCGTCGAAGACTATGCTCACTGTGTAGCCATCTTCGAATACAAGGCAAGTGGAGACTAAAAATACGTCAAAATCGAAGGGATTTTAGGAAAATGTACGTAAATAAGCTAGAGGAGGAGAATTTTAAGCAGAGACTACGTACCGTGAAGTTGAAAAGGAGGAATACAGCGCAGAAGATAGAGAGGAGTGATGCCATGGTAGAAAAGTGCAAACAAAACCCATAATCTTGAGAGGGGAGAATGATCGAGAATCTATGTTATTGCTCTACAGAATACTCTCTCTCTCTCTCTCTCTCTCTCTCTCTCTCTCTCTCTCTCTCATATGTCTAGCTGAGAGAGAGAGAGAGAGAAGGGGGTTACCATCGGTCGGACCAATTTCATCATCGTCGTGGGCAGTATATATCTTCCTGTGGCAGACATGGCACTTGAAGTGCTTCGCCGGAGCTGGGGGGGGGGGGGGGGGGGGCATCTGAAAAATACTCACAACACATTTTCCTAAATCCAGATGCACAGGCAAAGATGCTTCCAAGACAATGATATAACGGTTTTTTTTGTGCATAAACATTTCTCTCAGCATTGGGCACGTCAACTTGGGCAGGGGCTTTGGCACTCAGAGTTTCTTGCCTAGGTGGGTTGATAATTGGGTTTGCGGCTTGCCAATCTAACTTCCCATGTAAGTGTATCCTTAACTTAATGTTATGCTTTTCTTTTGATAAGTTACTGTTATGTTTTTCAACAGAACTGCATTGCTTACATTTTGTCTAACCAAACTTTGTAAATAGGAAGGCTTCAACCCACTTGGGTCCAACTTGACACGGAAGCATTACATCCATCTGGGGAGACAAGCACTGACGTTCTTGATGGAGATCCATTTGGGGAGACAAGCACTGATGATCTTGATCCGGATCAGATTGGAATGGTAACCCGGGCCCGGCGAAAGGCTCTCCTGGAGAAGGCATAGTTAAATGATCGCATGCTGATCATTTGCAAACAAGAACAGAAATTCCATTTCCTGGACAAGAGTAAATAACTTGTGATTTGCAGGCAATGTTTGTAACTTGTTAAAACTGATGTCTTTGCATCATTGCACTTGTTATACACTAAGATGAGACCCAAATATGCCTTTCGAATCTTTGATTTACGAATCCAAACGCATTCAAGGAAAATGATCTTGATATTTCGATGCCCATGGTAATTGTTTCGATCTATATTGGTGACCTTCATGGAAAGTCTTTTATGAGTGACGTCGTTGATATTATGTCGTTCCTCAATTGCTTGCGGAAGTACGAGTTTTTGTTCTTATGGATAAGGAAGAAAGATTGTACATTAGTTGGAAACTGCGTTAATTTGGTGTCCAGGACAAGCATATAAAAGGGTGCAGAGCCATATGAATTAGAAAAACATACAGTGCTAACTTATTGCGGTCACCCATCTCGTCGAGGAAGTTGTGTTGCGCTTGTTGAATTACCTCGAATGCCTCAGTCGGCAATGAAGTGTTCAAGAATAATGAATTTTGTTTCGAGTCTTTGACAATGGATTTGGAAGCTATAATTTGAGCAATGAATTACTCCCCATTGGAGAAAGCAACAATTGAGCTATCAGTTTAGTTTCAACTACACATTTCAGATGAGTTAAAGAGGAGATAAATAACGAGGAAGGAGAGGGATCAATGTGGTTAATAGATTTGAGCAGATTTAACGAATATGATAGATGGATGTAACATAAAGTTCTCTAAACCTTTTTGGATCTCTCTTCGGTTTGAAACTTTGAATGGATTTTTGTCCCTTGATAACTCTCGGATTTTTACGTTGTGTTCTTGTAGATTTTTTTTTTTTTTTTTTTTGGAAAAAGGGGAACCGGCCCTACCAACTGCAATCTCAGGCCTTGTCCTTCTTCAAGATAGACATTAGGATCGTTCCAATTGTCCATTCTGTAAATGAACACTTATTGTGTTGATTGTCTTCAAGATACTCTCAATACTCCCATCTCGAAATGGATAGTTGAGGGAGACCGTAACACTATATTTTTTCATCTATCGACTGTTATTAGGAGGAGGAACAAAATTGTCACTCTCAAATCCCCCTGATGGCACTTGGGTTAGTAACATTGAAGATTTTAAGCTTCATATTGTTGAGCACTTAATAACTTATTCTGCATCCATGTGAATAATTCTGCCATGCAATGGGATAACAGGGTTCATCATGTTTTTTATGATGATGTTAATGCTACGATTGCTAATATCCCCCCAAATGAGGAGATTTCAAGGGCCATCAAGAACATTGGAGCCTATAAGGCCCTGGGCTTGATGGTTACCAGGCTGTTTTCTTTCATAAATACTGGAACATTATTTTCCTTTTATCATATGGTTCAACAATGTTTTAGTAATAGCTAGGGCTGTTCCTAAAGAGTTAAATTGCACCCATATTGTCTTTATTCCTAAAACTGATAACATGGAAATCATCACCCAATTTAGACCTATAGGACTTTGCAATGTGTCTTACAAAGTCATATCCAAGATCATTGTGAATCGTATTCAACCTCATTTGGAGGCCATTATTAGCCCCTACCAAGCCAGTTTCATCAGTGGTCGCAATACCTCTGATAATATCATTTTATGTTGAGATTATCCACACCATTAAAAACCACAAAGGTAAAAAAGGTGGCTTGATATGGAAAATTGACTTTGATAAAGCCTATGATAGAGTTTCTTGGGATTTTTTGCGTGACACTGACACCCTTACATATTTCAGAATCAATGAGGAACTTACATATGTAATGAAAACTCGTGCGTAGAAGTACGTGGAATTGTAAGGGTGGGAATGGTACGATTCCTACGTATGGGAAGTTTTGCTTAGTTACTTCAAAACTAGAAACCTGACAATGCTAAGATTATTGTTTGGATATATAGTCTTGTTGATCAATCTGCTGGCATTCGGTCGAGTAAGTTCGAGACCACAAAAGAAGTTCGGGACTATTTTTCCAGGTTGTATGTTTAGTGAAATTTTGCCAGTGATATTGGTTGGAGCATGAAATTCGGGCTATTGAGTTATTTGGAGTTCTACTCTGTCGCGACTGGTTTGTGCGATCATCCGGCATTCAGAGAGCATACGGGATTGAGTACTGATCAGGTATATTGTAGTTACAGTGAGGAGCAACAAGGGTACTAGTCTCCGTCCTTTCCACTTCCTTCTGATGATTCCATTGTGAATGAATTATTGGCAGAGGAAATTTGTCTTTAGGTTGACTTCCTTTGTAGTCGCTCAATTTTGGCTGCACCGCTACTACGTTCGATCTGTTTCTCCTCTCGTGCCAGGAGATACGTACGTAGGCAGCCCGCTATGGGTCCGTTCGAAATTTTCTGTCTTCATCCTGTTATGTATCGATCAAACAAACACACCACACACACAAATAAACCGAAACAAAGAACACAAATGATTTTATGTGGTTCTCCAAAATCGGATACGTCCACGGGAGAGAGCACACTTTTCAATATATTGGATAAGTTACAATGAGATAAAATACCCAACCTAAGCTCACGCTCACATGTATTTTTATATCCCACAAACTCACCAATATTCTCACTCACTTATCGCTCTTACACACACTACACTTTGTCTTCACATTTTCCTCTCCCTTTTTTCTTCTACATTCACGCACACATGCACACCTTTAAATACAAATAATGGCTAAAACAATAGAGAGCACTAAGGAGACTTTCAGTTATGTGAGGCAGCAGCAACAACCTTGGGAATTCACATGCACAGCCGCCCAAACCACATTGACATGCCAATTAACCCATTCAATTGTTTCTTTAACAACAACCGATTCATTAAAAACTTGAATTTGTATCTACTCTCCAACTTTGCCCAAAGTTTCGCTGGATCCGTTTCATTGATGATTTCCCAGAGGGTGATATTTCTGAGATACAATTGGATTGTGCTATTTGCAAGCTCTCTCATCTACTCCCATTTAGCATCCGTCACGTCTTCCGGCTTTTCCGATTTTTTCTTGAGTGTCTTCGCCAAACTCTCTTGTCAACATGTTCTTCACCCTTTGTTGCCAAAGAGTGAAATCATTGTGGCCATTGAAAAGCTCGATCGCAAATCCGGTACTTTTTCCAGCCATATATACCGTAGCTCTGATACCACTGTTATGGATCGATCAAACAAACACACCACACACACAAATAAACCAAACAAAGAACACAAACGATTTTACGTCGCGGTTCCCCAAAATCGGGTACGTCCACGGGGAAGAGAACACTTTTCACTATATTGGAAGAGTTACAATGAGATAAAATACCCAACCCAAGCCCATGCTCACATGTATTTTTATCTCCCACACACTCACCAATATTCTCACA
This sequence comes from Vaccinium darrowii, assembly GCA_020921065.1. NCBI lineage: Eukaryota > Viridiplantae > Streptophyta > Magnoliopsida > Ericales > Ericaceae > Vaccinium > Vaccinium darrowii. The sequence continues at coordinate 11,540,835 of CM037159.1, read as the reverse complement.
CACTTATCTCTCTCACACACTGCACTGTGTCTTCACATTTTCTTCTCTCTTTTTTCTTCTACATTCATGGCACACATGCACACCTATAAATACAAAAAAATGGCTGAAACAATAGAGAGCACTAAGAAGACTTTTCAGCTACATGAGGCAGCAGCAACAACCTTGGGAATCCACATGCACAGCCTCCCAAACCATTCAAGAGAATTCCCAATGACATGCCAACCCATTCCACAACCAAACCAATTAATTACTCTCCACCGAACCAAATTATTTCCAAGCCAAACTAACTAATCAATGTCATAATGCTTTTTCTTTTTCAAGAGCATTAAAAACATGTGCAAAATCCCAACACATCCAACACACTACTAAATTCTCTCTCTAATCTTTGTATTTATTTCCAAAAACAAATCGTGTACAAGCAAAAAGGTGTTATCCAGTTTCTTGGAAGCAAAGCAAGAAACATAACATCCCCTTTTTTACTTCCAAGGACCATGACTCGAGCATATCCGACAATGGAGTAGAATCAATTCATTTACACAGTCAAGATACGAGAAGTAAGCAAAACCACAAACCATTTCATAGTATTTTACACAGTGGAGAGAGTCATTTTCCCAAACTCCAACCAATTGCCACACACCTAATTCTTCTCCCCTTTTGTTTAAAGAAAAGAAATTCGTTATTGATACCGGATTCGAAAACAGAAATGAAGAAAAAAAAATGATAAAGGGGATAAGCTCACCACCTCAGTAGAAACACCAATGGGATACAAAATATCACCACCCAAGGGGTCCGACAAAGCATAAAGGGCTAGGGATTAGGGAACTCACCACTCAATAGAATCCACCAAAGAAATAAAAAAACATAAAAAAACAATTAGTCTTCACAAGCCAAAAGCTATCTCATTTCATTGACTAGATAAGTTTAAATAGATAACTTGGAACTTCCCTCCAAGCGTAGGAAATACAAATTCCAACTTTCAAGACTCTAAACTTAATAAACTAAATACTTTAACTAGAAATAAAATAGATACGTAGACTTCAAATTATTTGAAGAATAAAAAAAATGCCCCCTCGTTTCTAGCATCTTCATTATGCTCCTGTACAGTGGCGGCTCCAGGATTTTTTGATAGGGTGGTCATTAAGAAATTTGAAATTTGTAATTTCTTTCAAAATTTTAAAATACAATAGAGTTATAGCATCATTTACACAGTAATTAGGAATATATATAAAAGTATCCCAATTGCCCTTTACAAATTTTCACATTTCTGAATTATCTCATGATATATACTCCACTGCATAGTATCATTTCAAATGCCATGAAATGCATTATATATACACACACACACACCAATGTGGGAAAAAGGCTACAATACACATCCCTTATTTGGGTGTGTATCATACACACCTTTACAAAAGTAACGATTTTTTTTTTATATATAAAAGTTATGAGACACAACGAATCATAGAAAATTTTACGAATAATATTGCTGAAAAGTTACAAAAAACTAAAAATGTTACGATTGCCAATGAGGTGGCACAATCTAGATCATACAATAAGTGCATAAAGTACACATCTTTAATGAGTGTGTATTATAGTTAAAAAACTAATGCATAAGACTATTATAATTGATCAACTCATATCTTATCCGATAGGCAAGCTTCACATAGTGGTAAAACATTAAATGTGCGTGCGAGAAAGAGAGATAGAGAGCGAATGTGTTCAACTATTGTTGGCTCTTGCGCGCCTATTGGGTTTTTAATTGGGTGTTCGAACAGAGAATATAATACCTGTGTAGTAATCTGGTGCATATATCAACGAAACCAGGGTGTTCATTTAGGCCCTGTTTGGCGAAGTCGTTAGCACCCGGATTTGCCTCCGCCCCGGACTTGTAATCCAGGGCCCACCACCAGCCGGTGTTTGGCACACAATTTTCGTCCCAACTCCACCCGGACTATTTATACTGTTTGGAGTGCAAATCCGGCTTCACCTGGATTTGCCAACGACAACCCTGACCTTGTCATTGGCTAACATGAGTGGATTTGGGGCTTTTCTACCTATTTTACCCGTCCAAATCTGGGTGATTTCTAGGGTTTTGAACAAAAAAAAATTGAAACACAGGAGAAATTACCACGTCAGAGCAACCGTCGTCGTCGTCGTCGGAGAGATTACCATCGTCGTCGGAGCAACCATGGGTTTAGATCAAGAAATTTTTCTGGCCTGAGAGCGGCGAAACCATCGTCGGAGCAACCGTGGGGTAGGTGGAAGTGGTGGCGGCTTGTCGGAGGAGACGTGAGGTCTGCCCAAAGCCATCACCGAAGCAACTGTGGTTGCTTGGATCTGATCGAAATTTTGGGGAGGAAGATAATGCGTTGTGGTTATATATATGTATGTATGTGTATGTGTGTGTGTATATATATATACATTTAAGACCTCCTAATTTGTAATACTATACATTTACCCCATATTTACAACTTATTACCCCCTAATTTACTACTTACTACAAATTTAGATTGTCTTTTAATTTTAAAAAATTTCACTTTCTGATTTTTTTTTGAATTTTGTTTTCATAATAATTATTTTTTATATATGTAATATACTTTAAATATATTTATGAAATTATTTTTTATTTATTGTAAGTATTATGTATTTATTGTAAGTATTTTACTTTAATTATAATGAATTTAAATCATGTTGTCAATTAAATCAATAAATTGTCATTTGTCCTCTTATCCACCTTTCAAATCCCCCTTCTCAAAATACCATCCAAACACCTCATATACAAATCCACCATTCTTAGGAGGTGGGCCCACCCTCATTACAAATCCACCTTGAAATTCTCCCTCATTACAAATCCACCCTAAATCATCTCTGGTCGCCAAACAGGGCGATAGATGAGTGTGGGGCCGCCAGTGCTCCTGCATCATTCAAGTTGCTTGAAAAAAAAATCATCGAATTTGAAAAGTAAGAAATGCAATATCTCTGATACTTGTTGCTCCGCATATTATGATTTTGAAGCTTGAGTAACCCGTTGAGTGTTGAAGATGGATGAATTTGCTAATTTTCACACAGACATCCATCCAATCAATCCATTGAGTTAAAATAAAGTGATCAATAATCAGCTTCTTTATGGCCCATGAAAAAGATGAATAAATGAAGCCTATAGGTTAGAAATGATCTTCACAATAGTGATTGTCACAGAAATTCATTTTCTGTGGCTTCAACAATTTCTTCTTGAATTTCTACTTTCGTATCTTCAACAATCCGAACACCATAATTGTCTCTAGTATCTTCCACAAAGAGTATAACATCATCGGCTTCATTCGAGTACTCATCAAATTTAGGAGATAAATTATGGTTGTCGCATATGATCCAGAATCTGTCTTTGGTGTACTCATCATAAACTGGAGGCAAATTCCAATTCACTGCTGGTAGGAAGAAGAAGAACCCTTGTCTGAAAAGATATTATCTGGCGTTATTTTAAATTGCAAGTAACAATAACTTGCCATTAAACCCAAAACTCTGATACCAAAAGGATATTGGATTCCATCCGCTTTGGGCATCTAAAATGTAAATCAACATGCGAGCCTATTTTTCCACAAGAATAATTCGAATCATTCATTACTTTAAAATAACTTTTTGAATTTTCCTACAAAAATCCTCTCAATTAAGTATGTGTATGTAGTTTTTACAAATTAATATTACACATAACAAATAGGGCGCTATATTCTATGAGATGTAAAATATAAGTAGTGGAGTAAAAATTTCATTTAAAATGGTGTGATCCACTAGGTTCCTCCAGTCCCAATATCCTCAGTCCTCCCTCACACGCAGTTCCTTTTCGATCGAGAGAATTCTGACAAGCTTAGGGGATTCATGTGTCATTTGTCCAAACATCAGGGACTCAAGTGTATTTTGTCTCTGTATATCTGTTTCTGTTTGTAAGTTTGTTACCAGATCAAAGTTGCTCTCGATTCAGGGAGCTGCGACGAGGCCAGCAGGGTTTTCTTGTTGGGCCATTACGGACCAACGGGAAGCGGAAGCGCAACTTCAAGGTAAGTCTGTGGAATGAAGAGCACTTGCTGTACTATGTGCCTAATGATAGTTCTGTGAATATATTAAGGAGTGCAACTGTTATTAGGGAATGGAGTCCCTCTTCATCATATATCTTGTGTCAGATGGTTTTTTCTTTTTGTTCATTATGGGATTTCAAAACAATAAGACTTCTTAAATCAAGAGCTTTTAGCTTCTTTCTGGACGTTCACAGCTGAGCTTTTGACGTGAGAATTAATTCTGTGGCATCTATTTGGTAGTTTTGCGATGTTGTGCTATGCTAGCGTCTTCTACCCTTAGTACCATATATAGAAACAACATTCCTTTCTGGACTTCGTGAGGCCATTTCTTATCGTGGAATGGGGACCATACATATATGAATGTGGTTGTTTCAGCATTGATCGAGGTAGAGTGTTAATCTCATCATAGCACGTTCAATTAGAGAGTCATAAATATAAGTCCAGGAAAATGTGGACTATTTCATAATTTGAATAAGAAATTTCAAATTGCATATTTGGTTCCGCGAAAATGAAGTATATGGTTCTTATATGTCCATATTTTGATATATTCCTTTTAAACCTATGCCTCGTGGGGATCTTTTGTATGCCTGTAAAGGGTGAAAGAAGCAAATTGATGAGGAGAAACTTGTTTCGAATTTTTACATTGCTACCTTTCCTTCTTGTCATGCGACCTCAAGTGGAGTTTTAGATGGCTTCCTTGGTTAAGATTTGTTGTAATTTCAGATTTGCATATCTTCAATTTGCATTCCATCATGTTAGCTTTTGTGGTAGTTTCCGCATGCCGTGGACCACTCTGCAATTTTTTTCATTCGATGATTCGAGTTGTTGAATACGGAGGTCTAAGTGTGTCTAGCAGCCATGCAAAAATTTAGCTTTGATGAAACATATTTATCAGATGAGAAATGAAAAGTCGTAATTTGGCTGTCCATTTCTGTGCTCATAGATATGGTTTGACCAAGTTTTTGTCAGTTTTCATTGAACTTATGTTTTTCTGCCTCAATGATATGAATATATCGAGATCCAACAATATGAATGGTTTGGATCGTCAAATGAAACTTTAGCAGAAAATTACCAGTAGGTCTAGAAAACCAATCCTTAATTCCCACTAAGGATACACTCAATTTTTAATTACCTCTAAATACAATCTTATTATTAAGATTACCGTTCTATCCTTGAAACACATATTAACACCTTACTCCACCTCCCACTCCCCAACTCCACCCACCATCCACTTCCGGCCGGGGAACTTTTCCAGTCGGCAAACTTTTCCTGCCGGCGAATTTTTCCGACGACTGCGAATTTGTAATAAAAAAAAACATTGCGAATTTTGTAGACTTGTAGAACAACAAAAAAAATAGCATTGCGAATTTGTGTTGTGGTGAGTGCGAATTCAGAAAAAAAGACCCTGTTCTCACCACTGACTGTTTGAAGGTTAA